>JAJPUD010004530.1:106394-119784 GCA_023553655.1 Myrmecobius fasciatus
GACAGTGAGACAGAGACACCAGTTGTGGATAGATTTTAATCTTCACTTTTGGAGGGAATATCCACATTGATGAGATCATGAATCCCATGAGACATCATTTAGGAAGTTTAGTAATCAGGTACAGAAATTCTGTAGCTCTAATAGAAGGAAGAATGAATCTACACTCTTGTTGCACTGAGAACAGAAAATGGAATAATTTCAACCAGCCTTGGTGTACTCTAAAGACAGTTCTACCCTCAGTTGTCTTGACATGCTCTCTGTAGAATGATGTCAAAATCATTTGTTGTTTGAGATGGGATGATTGGGAAGAGGAACTTGTTTTTTTGTTTTTTTTTTCATATTAGATTACTGGCACAGAAAAAAATGTGGCATCTGAGAATGTGAAACAGTTTTCTGAACACGTGAGCTTTTGGTCAAGCCAGTGTAATTTGTCTAGGGTTGGATACTGAAAGTGTTTGCAGTCAGTCTTGAAGAGACTTTCCTGATAAAGTAGGGCAGATGATGCCATACATGGAGAATCGAAAACCTGGCAGGTTTTGGTCAGTATTTGTTGTTGAACTATTCGTCTTAAAATTTATCATATGGTTTTCTTATGAGATTTGAAACTAGATCTTGAATTCCATCCCACTCATCCATTAATGCATATATATATATTTTCATTAATGTATCTATTTGTACTAAGGCAAATGATATCTATCTGTAGAAGGAGGAGGAGTGGGGAAGGGTTGGATGGGTTGGGGGAAAATTTTAATCATCTGGTGTGTACTGAGATATGTGAGTTTTGGGGGGAGGAGGAGTGACAATAGTGACAGCCACATTTTCACTTTGACTATAAATCTCTAAGATCATCCTTTTTCTTCTGACCTCTACCATATGTGCCAGGCAGCTCAAAAAAGCACAGTATCAGTTTAAAAAAATGTTATTACATTTTCCATGGTAGCAGAGGTAAAAGGTTGTAATTATTTTTCAGATTTATTCAAACGGGGTGGATTTTCTTGTTTGCTAGAAAGATGACAAACAATCCTCTCCCTACAAAATAGAAATCTAGTCAGATATAACATTAGGTTTGAGTCAGCATGAAATTTATATGATCACTTGAAAGGAAATGCTTGATTTAATCATGACTAGCTGGCATAGCACCTCCAGAATTGGAAGTCTTGATCCATTGTTATCTTATTGTTATCTTTTTTATTGGGTGGGGAGTGTTTGATGGGAAGAAAGAGAAAAAGGCTGTCCAGGGGAGCCTATGAAGTTCAAAATCTGTTTTATATATAACTACATATAGCACCTCAGGTACAATTAAATGACTTTGTAAGTCTCCTTCCATTTAATTGTCTGGTATCTCATCTGTAAACACTGCTCTATTTTCAAGCAGAGATAAAGACCCATTGGCTTATCTATATTTTTCTATGGCTGCCTGTTTAATCAAGTGGGGTTTCAAATAGTCATAGGTCTGCTACATATTTCTCTAGAAAAACAGCATCAAGAGTGTAGTTGACAAGAGGATGAGCAGGAAGCCTGTGACCCTTTCTTTTCATAAAGCCATGGAAACCTTTCACAGAAACTCTCTCTTTCACCCCAGGGAAGACTGTAAAGTTTCTTTCTCAACATTTTTGAATACCAGAGTTTTTCAAACTCTGGGAGAAAGAGACAATTAGAGGAATGGATAGGTAGCTCAAATCTCAAGAAGAGGAGTAGTAGCTGTTTTTTTCCATACTATAAGAATCATGTTATATATTATTTAAGGTGAACAGGTAAATGTTGCCTCGCGCCAGGGGAAAGGTTATTCCTAGCACAAAGACTTTATCTGGAGGCATTTTTCCTTGTTCTAGAAGACAGAGAATATAAAATGAGTGAGAACCTAGAGAGCCCTTTTCTGGGTGTAGTTCAGTCACTTTGCAGTCACATCTGGGTCTCTGTGACCCCATTAGGGATTTCTTGCTAGAGATATTAGAGAAATTTGCCATTTCCTTTTCCAGTGAGGAAACTGAGGCAGATAGAGTTAAGGATCCAAACAGTAAGTGTCTGAGGCTGGATTTGAACTTGGAAATATGAGCCCAACACTCTTATCTATCATGCTTCCTACCTGCTCGGATAGAAGTAGAACCATTCCCAATTGGAAGACTAGCCAGCAGGCTGTTTCAAACCCTTGAAAAGAGCTGGAAGAGGTGAGAGTAGGCAAAAGCAAATCACATTAGAAATTGGGATAGCGCCAGCTATGAGACCCTGGGCAAGTCACTTAACCCCAATTGCCTCAGCAAAAAAGCAAAAAGAAAAAAAAAAAAGAAATTTTGGGATAGGGGGCTGAACCTGTAATTTCATGTGAAATTTCATGTGATTTCCAGTGTGGAAACTCCCTTCTCTGGTACAAATTGCTAACTTCTCTCTACTTACATTCTTGGAGAGCTGCCTGGTAGCATGAGAGTTTACTCAGCAGACATGTGAAGTTCTCTTGTTATAAGCTTAGAGAACTGTTTGAGGCTTAAATGTTTAAAGTGACAGGGTTGTGGTTCTATCATCGCTGTGTAAGAAAGCTGACACTGGAACTCAGACCTTCCTGACTCCAAACCTGGCTCTCTAAACATACTGCCTTTCTAATTTGAATTAGGGATATTATGTAATAAGATTCTATCACTTTGTTTCTTTGTAGCTCTAAGAACAGAATATATTGTATAAATCTTCATTAGAGGCTGCCTAAAATGGTGGGGCACAGAGTTAGTTTTGGAAAGCTGTAGGTTTACATTGGTAAAGGAAGTTCCTCACACCTAGTGAGACTGACCAGGTCTCTATTAATCTTCTCAACTTCCAGTGAGACACAGAATTTGCCTGGGAGTGGAGGGATCTCGCCTGGTTAGTATAGTAAAACAGTACTGCTTCCCTCTTCTCCTTATTTGGGGGTTTAGGGTGTAGCCCAGAAGCAGGCAGTAGGAGAAGGGGAGATAAAGATCCAAGGGTGAAGGGCTTTCAACAATCTACCTGTGCCCCTTCCCTAGCACCTCTGAGCAAATTGGAAGTTGTGTTTTGCTGACCCAGGAAGCTTTTCCAGGCTTGGGTTTGGCCCTGCCCAAACCTTATGTTTCTGACCAGAAGTCTCAGAGGGACACTGAGAGACACTGACTGAACCCTCAAGTCTCCAAGGGCTGGTTTCCTCTCTGTTGGTGGCTTAGGTCAAGCCCTTAGACAGTTATGTCATGTGAGAGTACCAGTTCAGCAAAGATTTAGAAAGTGGGCACTGTGTAAGCTCCAACATGGCTCCATCTTCCTTACTTTCTTAATCAGTTTTGTCTTTTATTGCTGCCCTTGGCTAACCTGCCTCTATTTCTATTTCTTGGATTTTCAGCCATAAGATTTCAGACTATATGAAATTAAATAGCAAACAAAACAAAATTGCTGAAAAGCTTCTCTCCCAAATTGTCAGCTAAGCTTCAGACTGTTTCTTCCCTTCTCCTCATTCCCTTCTCTCCTTCCTTCACTTTTATTCCTTCTCTTTCTTCTTTTTTCCTTCTCTCCTTCTTTCTCTCTTCTTCCTCTTTCCTTCTCTCTCCTCTTCACTCTTTTATTCCTTCTCTTTCTCCTTCTCTCTTTCCTTCCTTCTCTTTCCCTTTTTTCTTCCTTTTCAATTTCTTCTTTCCTCCTCTTTTTTCTCTCTTTACATCTCTTCCTTCTCTCTGTCCCCTTCTTTTCTCCATCTTTCCTTCATGTCCTCTCCTTTTCTTTTCTTCTTTCTCTCTTCTCCCTTTTCTCCTTTTTTTCTTTCCCTCCTTTCCTACATCATTTTCCTCTATCCTCCTCCCTCTTCCCTTTTTTCTTCCCTTCCTCCTCTGCTCATTCCTCCTTAGCTTAATCCTTCTCTACCCAGGCTGCTTCAGTAAAATTTCTCCCTTTGGACAAGGAAAGCACATTTTTTTAGAATTACACTAGCTCTTAGCATAGTGCTACTCGTGAAGGAGCAGGTAATCATCATTATGTGATGAAAACAGATTAAACTCCTAGGGAGGGGGACTGACTCTTTCTTGAACAGTATCATTTTGTTAGGTGATTGGCTCCCTAGGGTACCATGTCAGCTAAATGAACAGACATGACCTGTGCCCCCTCATAATGTACACTCTGTCATAAAAAAGGTGTCACTTAGGAGGTTGTTCCTGTGCAAGCTTGACCTCTAGTATAATTTTTAACATACAGGTAAGTCAACATCTGTACCAGAAGGGTAAACAGCAAGGTAGATCTTAGTTGAGGAGAATTGCAAATCCCTTACTTCTCATTTTACTCATGAACTTCCAGTACTGTTCTTAAGATATGTAATTCAGATTATTTTCTCTCCTTAGTTTTTATGTTGGTACAAATACATCTGAGAAATTTTATTTTTATTTTTAAATAATCTCTCTCTTGATCATATTTTGTAATGCTCTGAATAAAAAGGATGAATGTAATTTGCCTTTGTTCTCTTGGACAGAAAGCTTTTTTCTCTCAAGGTAGATGGCTCATATCTTTTTATTCAGCTAAAAGTATCTAGAAAAACAGGGCTCACTGTAGATAACACTAGGCAGTAGTTTTTCCTCAGTGCAACTTCTTCTCCCCATCCCCCTTTAAAATATCTTTTCCTATTTTTTTTAGTGCTCCTTTTCTTACCAGATACCTAGTGCTTCCATGCTGTGTGTCCCATCCATCATGAAGAAATCCAGAGGAATTAGGTAAATGTGAGTGAGCTATGGGATTGGTGACACTATGGTGTCACAGAAAAAGAACAGGTTTCAGGTTCAAATCCTGGTTCTGGTTTTTTTTTTTTTTTTTCCTTTTTCTATTCTTCCTTTCCTTTTTTTTGCGGCAAATGGGTTTAAGTGACTTGCCACAGCTAGTAAATGTCTGAGGCTGGATATGAACTCACATTCAGCTGACTCCAAGACTAGTGCTCTATCCACAGGACACTTAACTGCCCTGGTTCTATTTTTTCTGCACATACCTGTGTGACTTTGAATGATCATAATCTTTCTGGGACTCAGTTTCCTTATTTTTAAATGAGGAGGTTAGTAATATACATTGTTCAGGAGAATCTCATTTCACAAAAATGACAGATGCCTCAAGTATTCAGTTAGGTAGTTGACTGGCAGGGGTTCAAATGTGAATAGAGGCCTGGGAGAACCAGCATACAGTGGATACCCCATTACTGGAAAGGATTTCCATCAATGTCACCTAACTAAGCTATGACATTGTAGGGTGGTGAGGTTTTCTCAGGAGAGCATCTGACCTTACTAGAACAATTAGGTTGGGAAAAGGGGATAGACTTGGATATTGGTATTACAGAGAAAACTAGTTTTCTTCTTTGGCCTATCTTGGTTTCCAGCTTGGACTAGCTTGGTTCCTGACTAAGATCCCATTTCCCCTTTTTTTTTCAAATTATCCTTTCCCATAACCTCAGTGATTTTCCCCAACACTAGTAATATTTAGCCTTCTTCAGGAATATAACTGGTAAAAATGCTCTATTTAGATAATTTGAGACAAAAAAAGTTTTGGGTTTTGGTTTTTTTTTTTTTTTGGTCTTGCATAGTATTTATTGCCCATCTGCTCATTCATTAACTTTATGGTGCAGCAAAAAGAATGCTTGTTTTGGAGTCAGAGGAAGTGAATTCAAACCATGACTTCTGTCTGCCTTGCTATGTGATATCAGGTAAATCACTTTCCTTTCTGTGTTTCAGTTTACTCACCTATGAAATAAAGGGCTTGAATGAAATAATTTTTGGTGTCTCTTCTAGTTTTAAATTGATGATCCTATGGACTAGAATTTCTCTGTTTCTCTTTCAGCCCTAAAGCTCTGAACCAATGATCATGTCTGTGAACTTATGAACTACTCTGGATCTCATTTTCCTTATCCATGAAAGGAGGGGATTGGATTAGGTGACCTCTGAGTCTCTTAAGTCTCTAATTGGATCATCTTGTACCTTCTCCACGAAGCATTGGCATTTTGAAGGAAATTGATATTGAAGGAAGCTAAGGCTTAATGGATGAATCTGGAAAGAATTTGTATGTCATCTGAGCCCCATGTGGGGAAAATATATGTATTATTTGAATTGAAACCATATCATTACTCAAATATATCATATAAAGTCATGAGCCTTCTGTTCCTTTTAAATTATGAATATCAGAAATATAGACTTTCCTTTTGGATGCAGAATGTTGACTGGACACTGATGAGTTCTTGTGGCTTGGTAGACAGCCACGCAGCACAATTTTGTTTGCTAGTTACATAGCTAACGGTTTTTGATTATATATTCATGATCTTGAGAAGAAGTATGATGAGAACTAACTTAGGAGTTAGGTTCAAATCTTTTCTAATATATATTAGTTGTATGACTGGGGCTAGTCCCAGATAACTAAGACTAAAAGTTGTGGAGCAGGTGCTGCTTTGCACTAATAGAGGGAATTTCCTCACTGGGAATTCCCAATACCTGTGAAACTATGAATTGTGTAATTTTAGTCCTTTCATTTAGTTCAGAATCACAGTATTTCAGACTTGCATGAGACCTAAACAGCTATTTGATTCATTATTTACCTGAATGAGAATTCTCTCATCATCATTCTTGATGAAGCCCTCCAAGTGAAGTCAAGGCCTATTGCCTTTCAAAGCAGCCCATTTCATTTTTAGATAGTTTTAATTATTTGGAAGTTTGTTTTTACATTCCCCTGAAATCTGCCTCTGTAGGTTTCACTTTCCATCCTCTGCTCTTACTTTTAATCAGTGGGGTTAGGAGCAGTGCTAATCATTCTTCCACAAGATGACACTTTGAATTCCTAGGATCATAGATTTAGATATTGAACAGACATGAGGGATAATCTGGTTTCCTCAGAGAGTTGGTGAGACCCTTCTCCCAAATGCCTTCTGTTCTCTAAGCTTCCATGATCCTCCTGCTCATCTGATTACTTCTCAGACTGATTGGTTCATCATTCTCTTCTTCTCCCTAAATGTGGCTATGCTTTAAGCTCATCCCCAGCCTTTTTCTCTTTCTCTTATTGCTGTCCTTGGTGTTTGTTCCTCTGTTCTCTAAGCTTCCATGATCCTCCTGCTCATCTGATTACTTTTCAGACTGACTGATTCATCATTCTCTTCTTCTCCCTAAAGCTCATCCCCAGCCCTTTTCTCTTTCTCTATTGCTGTCCTTGGTGTTTGTTCCCTCCTCAAATTACCTCTTTCTAGGCTAACACATATAGAACTAAAAATGACTTTAGTAGTCACTTAGTCCAATCTCTTCTTTACAAATGAGAGAGATGTGAAGTGATGAGTTCAAGATCATATGGGTTAGTTACAAAACTGGAATTTATATTCATCATTCACAATTCAACATTTCCCCGCAGAGAACAACAGATAGTGACTACAGCAGCTACCTAAGTGGCTAGGGCAAAGTTTATTACTCCTCTCTTTGGAAGTAGGTAGCATATTTCTTCATAAATTGTCTGGAATCATGGTTGATCATCGTGTTGATCAGAGTTCCTAAGACTTTCAAATTCATTTGTCTTTACAGTGTTGTTCTTGGTTCTGCTTATTTCACTCTCCATCAGTTCATATACATCTTCCTAGATTTTTCCTCCATATGTGTAAAAGATCCAGCTTCTAACTGGACCCCTCTTGATCATGATACCAAGGCTCTGATCCAAGACTTTGAAGAAAAACTGAATAGACTTAGTTGATTAATAAACAGTCCTAAGGAGGCTTACTCCAATTTAAAAGTTAAAATGAGACAGGTCTTTCTCTCTGTCCTTTTAAAAGGTTTTATTTATTTCTTTTAAAATTAGATGAAGTGCCATGAATTATTTTGGCAAAACAATGTCTGTTACAAGAAAATATATTACCTATTTAAATTAATGACCTTAAAAACTACATAGTGGGGAATGAGTATAGGAGACTGAATCTGGAACAATGTTTTTTGCCTAACCAACTCAGGTCTATCTCTTGTTGAGATGGTTGTGAATAAAACCATCAGTGTTCCAGAAGCAAGAAGCCAGGAAGGAGCAGGAGGAAGGAAAAGGGGTGATGCTGATGGTGAGAGACAGGGCAGGTAGGATGGCAGCCCCCAAAATATTGACTGATTTAGTAGTTCTTTGCTCATACAGAAAAATTGGCTTATGAATACAAAAATTAGTGTGATATCAAATTAAATCCAGGTGATTATGCAGAAAACTATATATGCTACTTAGTTTATTATTTCCTATAATACAATAGTATTCTATCACATTCATACACTATAACTTGTTGAACCATTCTCTAATTGAGTGGTACCTCCACAGTTTCCAATTGTTTGCCATCAGAATAAGTACTGCTGCAAATACTTTTATACATATAGAAAACTTACATGTATTTGCTTGTCCCATGAGACCAAAATGAAGAGGAGAGGCCCAAGATTCTTACTAGACTAGAATTTACTATCCTACAAGTGGGTGCCTGCCATATCCAACAGGAGTCTGCAACAAGATGGCAGGGATTGGGTATGCTGGAGTATTTTCCAATTAGTTGCACAGCTGTTATTATAAGTGTATGACTTTGCTTGTAATTGAACTGTCGAAATCTTTTTCCTAAAGTTCACATCCAATCAAGCCTCACAAACTCTCTGTGCCTTTCAGTAAACTCTAGTCATAGGTAAGTAAGTGATAAGACCTTTTTTGTTCTTGTTTTTCTTGTTTTTCTTTTTCTTTTTTTTGTTTGTTTTGGAGGCAATTGGAGTTTAAGTGCCCAGGGTCACAGCTAGTAGATTAGATGTGGATTTTGAATCGAGACTTTGTTGACTCCAAGTTCAGTCGTTTCATTTGTTACACCATTTTTTTTTTTTGACCAAAGAAACTAAGATATATTCTTACCAGAAGAGATCACAAAATTGTCACCTTCCTAGTCTTGAACATGGTGCTTTTTTTTTTTTTAAATCCATGTGGAGTGATATTGAGCTTTTACTACCTTAAAATTCTTAGATCCTTTTCAGGCACCTCATCTCAACATTTCGTACTCCTGAAGTTGATTTTTTGAACCTGAGTCTAAGGTTTTTACATTTATCCCCATTAAATTTAATGATGTTGGATCTCACCCAAGATGCCTCTATGCATATTTAAACTTTAAATACTCTGGCTAAGGGTGTCATAGAAACAAAAAGTACATAGTAATATTAAATAATAAGGAATTTAAAGATCTTCACAAACTGACTTCATAGGACCCTTCTAAACTTATTCATAGCAATTCCCCTACTACAGACTAGATTCCAGCTAGAGTGACTTCTTTGTACTTCCCTTTGTACATAATGTTTGTCTTTATCCCTAAATGTTCTTTCTCAATTCTGCCACTCAGAATCTCTAGTTCTTTTGAGACTCAATTGAAGTGACATTTTCGAAATGAGGCTTTTTCTGATTCCTCTTACTGTTAGCATTTCCCACCAAAATTCCTTTGCATTTACTTTGTAATATGTTGTGCATCCTTCCTCCTTTCAGTAGAATGTAAGCTCCCTGAAAGTAGGAACTGTTTTAATTTTAATTTCTAGCTTTATTTCCTTTATATTTTGTACAGTACAGCACACAATAGGCATTTAATAAATGTTTATCAAATTGAAGTTTAGGATCTCTGTCCTATATAATTAAACTTGACTATTAGTTTAGCTTCTTAACAAAATGAAAATTTGTGACTATAAATGAAAAGAAAAACTGTCTTGTGGCTATTAGAATTTAGTTTGCTTCAAAATAACCTTTGCAGATTGGTTCTATCATTCCCCACAATTTAATTTCATAAAGATTCAGAATTTTAAAATTTCCCAAAGATCTTAAAAATGACATATATCTTATCCACTTGGGATGGGGGCAAGGTCCCTTTCATGCACAAAATATATCTGTCTACCCAGGTTAAAGGACTTAAAAATGAAATTCAGTGTTTGATCAAGTATCTAAATACATTCAATTAGAGCTCTAGAATAATTATAACTCATTCCTTTGTATATTGGCAGACATGAGAAATGTTTGGTCTTAGGTGATTTTATATGGTAATCAGACATTGTAATTGTGTAAAATGATCCCCAAGGCTCAGATTTTTGTTTTGTGTTGGTGTATACTGAAAATTATACCTTTGTGAAGGGTTTTATAAAGGCCAAGTGGCTTTTCCAGATGATTTATGCATTTATAGGAGTGATTTCTTCTTGGTTATGATTTGTTATCCGCTCCTATGTGTTTGGGTTGGTTTTTGTTTTTAGTACAGAATTTATAAAAATTTACTCTAAGTTAAATCTTAAGCAAGGTGGAAATTACAAAATACATAGAATCATTTCTTGTATTATCATCACATTCTCAGAACTTTAGTTTTCCCATGTTTTTCCATCATTTTAAATTCTTCAGAGAGGCAGATTGGTGAGCATGAGCTAGCTGTAGCATTAATCAATAAGGAACTCCAAATGGAAGAAAAGTAAAACAAAACAAAATATCATGAAGGGATTTTATGAGTTGTTTACATGGTGATAAGGCAAGGTGATAAGAAATGGACAGCCAGGGTATTATCTGGTGACCCTCAGGTTATCAGAAAAAAGCCTTCAGAACATTGAGTAGACCCTAAGAAATGAGTTTACAGGAGAACCTGAACAAGAATCACACAGAATGGGCTGGCAAGGATGAGTTGTGGGCTCAATCATTGGAAGGAAATTCTGAATTAAAATGATCCAATTGGACATCCTTCACTTATGTTAAAAATCTGGTTCTATGGAACTCATCCTCTGCTGAATAGTACCAATGGCAATACTTTCATGTGTTTGTGTAACTGATTTCAAGAATTAAGAGTTAGTCAGTGTGGTGATTCAAGGCAATTCCAATAGACTTAGACTAGGAAATTCCATGTGCATCAGAGAGAGAACTATGGAAATTGAATGTGGATCAAAGCATAGTATTTTCACCGTTTTGCTTGTTTGCTTTTTTCTTTCTCATGGTTTTTCCCTTTTGGTCTGATTTTTCTTGCACAATAGGACACAAATGGAAAGAATTATACATATTTAATCTATATTAGGTTGCTTTTGTTTGGGGAAGGAGGGAGGAAAATGTAGAACACAAAGTCTTACAGAAATGAATGTTGAAAACTCTTTACATGTATTTGGAAAAATAAAATATTATTAATAAAAAAGAGTTACTAGTTAATAACCAGCTTGTATTTTTATCCTATTTTAAGGTATGCAAAGAGTTTTACCTATCTTATTTCTTTTGATCCTCATAAAAACCCTGTGAGGTAGCTTTTATTGTTATCTATGTCTTAAGGATGAGGAAACTGAATCTGAGAGGTTAAGTGACTTGCCTGGGGTCATATAGTAGGTATCTGAGACGGGATTTGAATTTAGGTCTTACTGGCTCTAAGTCAAGCTCCCTAACCAGCTAATGCTACTCCTAACTCCCCCAAAAGAAAAAAAAATCTTATGACTTATTGGCCATGAATCTGTGATGAGTGATTTCTAGGCTGTTCTGGCTAAGACAACAGACATTTATCGCTGGGCATGCTTTTAATGCCTTTCCTATTTTGTAAGACCTGCCTTACCCTGTGCTTGGGTGGTAATTGTTAGAGACATGAGTTGGAAGGGCTTCAGCTGCCATCCAGGCCAGCTCCTCCATACATAGAAGGAATCTTGCTGTGAAGCAGATATCTCAAGGGGGTGAATCTCATTTCTCCAGGCAGCCCACTCCACCATGAGACAGATCAAATTGTAAGAAAGTTTTTCTGACTTTATTTCTTTGCCATGTTCACCAATTGCCCTGGTTCTGCTCTTTGGGTCAAAAAAACCCACCCATGTTCTAATCCTTCCTTATGAATATTCTTGATTTCAAGATAGGTATTAAGTATACCCTATTCCTACCCTGAGTTTTCTCTTCTCCAGAACAACTATTCCCAGGTCTTTCAGCCAGTCTGCGGAAGGCACTGACTCATGGACTTTCACCATTCTGGATACTTTCCAGTTTATCAATGTCCTTCTTAAACCATAGATCATAAAATCTTTAAACTGATCACAGTCCTCCAAATGAGTTCTGACTAGGGTACAATGGGATGACAGGACTTTTGGGTAGCCAGAGTCTCCACCATGCCAGGATAATGCACCACAGTAGGCTTCTTAGAGTGAACTACTGCAGAAAGCACAACTCCCTTGGGTTGGTCACGTTCAAATGTCAAATGTAGATTTGCCTGAAAAAACTATTTTATGGAGAACTTATACAAGGCAAGTGCTCACCCAGAGGACAGATACTCTCAAGATCTTTCTGACAACTTTGGTATTGATTATGATACATGGGAGATGCTGGCATAGGACCTCCTAGCAAGCATGCCCTCACCAAAGCAGAAATGCAATAGCTCAAAAGGAACATGAGATGAGCAGATTTTGAGCAACTGGATTCCATATGTTCATGTGGATGATTTGTGTTTGACCCATGGTAAAGTCTCTTGAGTTAGTATTGATCTGATCAGCCACAGTCAGACACACTGCACATTGACCCTGACATAGTGGTCATTTGGGTGCTCTTTGAGCACTAAGGCCAGCATCCAGAGCATTGTGAAATACCCAGACTCTGTGCTAAGTTGGGGATCTAAATACTCTCCTGGAGTTTACATTCTAACAGGGGGAACACAACATTGAAAGGGAAGTTGGAAACAAAGATAACAGATTTCCACTTGTGAAGGACCTCATTGACTAGGTTGTTCAGATCCCCTTGTTTATAAGATAAGGAAAATGGTACTTAATGAGGTTTAGGGGTTTGTCCAATCTGACACCTAGAAAGAAAAGAGCAGAGTTTCAAACTCAGGTCCCCTGAATAAATCCAGAGCTCTTTGGACTCTACTAGAGAATCATAAATGATTTACTTTTGTATGAAATGTGTGAAGAGGGTTTTCCAGTAAACTGGTCAATTTCTTTCTGGCATCCTACCTCCAATTCTTCTTCTTTTTTTTAAAAAATTAAACCTTTTTATTTTCAAAATATTTGCATGGATAATTTTCAACATTCACCCTTGCAAAACCTTGTGTTCCAAATTTTTTCCCTTCCTTCTCCCCATTCCCTTCCCAGTATATATTAAACATGTGCAATTCTTCTATACATATTTCCACAAATATGCTGCACAAGAAAAATCAGATCAAAAAGGGAAAAAAGAGAAAGAAAACAAAAAGTAAGCAAACAACAACAAAGAAGAGTGAAAATGCTATGTTGTGATCCACACTTAGTAGTCACACCAATTATTCTTTTAAAATACTTTATCTCTTTAAAGTGGATGCTTCAGAAAAGTTTCACAGCTGGTCTACCATAAAGCTACATCCTTGGGTGCACCTTAAAGATTTCTACCCCTGTGGCTAGACTCTTGCAGAGGACCTCTCTCTCTCTCTCTCTCTCTCTCTCTCTCTCTCTCTCTCTCTCTC
>JAJPUD010004530.1:123900-148059 GCA_023553655.1 Myrmecobius fasciatus
GCTTTCTGTGAATATTTCCATGCATTTTGTTTTCCTTCTTAGGTTGTTTTTTCTTCTTCTCTTTCTAGATCTGATGTTTCTTGTGCAGTAAGATAACTGTATAGATATGTATACATGTATTGTATTTGTCATATAATTTATCCTATTTAGCATGTATTAGATTACCTGTCATCTAGGGGGGTGGGGGGAAGGAGGGGAAAAGCTTGGGAAAAAAAAAGTTTTTGCAAAGGTCAATGTTGAAAAATCACATATGTTTTGTAAATAAAAAGCTTTATATATATATGTATATATATATATACACACATATATATATATATATATATATATATATATATATATATAAAAGAGAAGATTGAACTGTATGACATCCCTTTTTAGCTTTAGATGTTATGCTTCCTGGGAGTCTGGCCTTCGGGAGAAATTTAGTCTTTCCAAGAACATTCCTTGTTCAGGCCCTGATAATCTAAGTATATCTCCATAAAAATATAAATGCCTGTTCACTAGAAACAGGTATGTTTTGTGCTATTAGTAAAACCTCTTCTAAACTAGAGCTCTGCAAAGGAAATTTGAGGTAAGCTGGTTTAGTGTGCTAAATACAGGATCAGATGTGATTTAATTCTGGGTCTTATGGGGCTGTGGACAGGGAAAGAAGGGAATGAGCATTTATATGGCACCCACAGTATGCCAATTGCAGTGCTAAGAGCTTTACCCATATTTCATATGATAGTAGGGGGTATGGTTGATGTAGCTGGAGGGAAAATCACTTAACCTAGTCTTTTCCTTAGCTGTAACATAAGTGCAAAGGATGATGCTGAAACAATTATAGTGACTGAAAGCCTCATTGTATTAGCATGGAAAAACATCATAGAGGAGATTACATTTGGAACAGTGCATCGATCTGGCAGAGATAATGTGATAGCAATTTTGAATTGAAGGTCTAACATTTATTAATTTTCAGGTATGGATTTATTTTCAGGGGTGGAGGAGTTATGTGAACAAGGAAAGATAAGCAAGTCAGTTCAACTATTATAAAAAAAAAAGTTTGGGGCTATTGACATAGAAGAGGTAAAATAGCTCAACTGACTAATGAAACAGAACTCTGGTAGTTTTCCTTTAATGATTGAATACTTTGAGAGCCATCTTAGACTTTTTTTTTTTAATTCCACCCCCCCATTTCATGCAATGATCATTTTCAACATTCACTTTTGTAAGACTTTGAATTCCAAATTTTTCTTCCTCTTTCCCCTCACTCCCTTTTTCCCAATAGAGCAAACAATCCAAAGTATGTTATACATGTACAATCATGTTAAACCTATTTCCATATTAGAAATGTTGTGAAAGAGAATTGGAACAAAAGAGAAAAACCATGAGAAAGAAAAAAACAACCAAAAAAGTGAAAATAGTATGTTCTGATCTGCCTTCAGACTCCATAGTTCTTTCTCTGAATATGAATGGCATTTTCCATCACAAGTCTTTTAGAATCTAGGCTTCTTTTTAAAATTATCATATCTTGTTTTTTTTTTCTATTACAGGAATTTTCTGATATTGAATCCTAATTGAATGCTCCCCTGTAACAAAGAAAGGTAAATTGGCAAAACCAACCAACAAAATGACTACATCTAACAAAATATATAGTACTCTTGTTCTATAGTCTTTTATCTTTTTCTCCAAAAGCAGGGAGAGATTTCCCAATAGCCTTCTAAGGAAGAATTATATGATCAAACTAGTATTGGAGAATAAAGAAACTGGAGATAATGAGGATATCCAATCAATTAATCACTAAGCATTTGCTAAGGAGTAAACATGTACTAGGTATTGGTACTAAATCATGATGCTTGACATTACAGAGCTTAAATTCTAATGAGAGAGACAATAGGTTTACATATACATGTGTATTTTCAGAATATATTCAAAATGAATACAAGATAGTTTGGGAGGAAATGTAGATGAAGTTGGGAATGGGAGACCAGGAAGAACTTGACATAGAAGGCGGTAGTTGAGGAAGGAAGTTGAAGGAATTTAGGAATTTCCTTATGGTGAAGATCCTCTAAAACTTGGCTGCAGATTGTACCTTTCTAACCTTTTGCCAGATTCCCCTTCATATGTTCTACACACGCCATCCCCTCATGCTTGGAACACACTCCCTCCAAATCTTTACTTGTCAGAGCCTCTTTTTACTTTTTAAGCTCGTTAAATGCCATCTTCCCAACAAATATTTCCTTAATCTGTCTTCTGCCCCCTCCCTATCTAATCTTCCAGATGAAAATATTCTACTTACTCAGATTTTCCTAGAACACTCTTTTATTTTGGAACTCTTTTGCTTTCATTACATAGAGCAGATACTTTTGCAAATAACATATTTTCTTTCAAAGCACAGTGGGTAGAGTGCCAGGCTGGAGTCAGGAACAGTCCTCTTCCTGAATTCAAATCTGGCCTGAGACTCTAGCTTTGTAATCCAGAGTAAATCATGAGATCCCATTTGCCTCAGTTTTTTCATCTGTAAAATAAGCTGGAGAAGGAAATCATTCCAGAATCTCTGCCAAGAAAACTGCAAATGGGCTCACGAAGAATTGGCTAAAAAACCAACCAACCAAAAAAAACAAACAAACAAACAAAAAAAAAAACCCAATACCTTGGCTGAACAACAGCAAAGTAGACTAAATTCCTGGAGGGCAGGGCTTAGGTTATTATTATTATTATTATTTTTTGTATTTGTATTCCTGATAGTTAGAATAGTGCCTTGCATACTGTTACACACAGTAAATATTTATTGAATTGAAGATGGAATCATAAATATGTGACAGAATAAACAATTAGATTATCAAATCTTTTATCTGCTCCTTCTTAAAAAATAAAAAAAAAATTTGTTTGAGAAACGCTTACATTTTGCTGTTCAATCAAAACATTTTAAATTGACTAGTAGGTGTCTGGATGCAAATGCAAATATATTCTTGGGGATATAAATACAAAAATGAAACAGTTCTTGTATCAAAGGAGCTTATAATCTATAAAGAATAGATGAAAAGTATTTATTAAGCACTTACTATGTGTCAAGCACTGTGCTAAAGCAATTTACCCACACACATGTATAAGCAAAACAAATACAAGATGAGTTTTAGAGGAAGGTTGGAATTGTAGGATTGTAGATTTGCAGCTAGAAGGACTTTAGAAGCCATGGAGTTCAACCTCTCTCATTTTAGAGAGGAAGAAACTGAGAGTCAGAGAGAGACCCATATTACCCAGGATCATACATCTGATAAATGTATGAGCTGGGATTTGAACTCCAATCTTCCTGACTCCAAGTCTGGCATTCTATCCATCTTGGCACTTGGCTTCTTAGGAAAAGATTTCAAGTAGATGAAGGGAATTTGAAATTCTTGGAGGGAGAAGTGGGGAAGGAATGCATTCCAGGTATGATGAGTAGCCAGTGCAAAGTGATGGAGGTGGGAAATGAAGTTCTGATTTGAGGAATAATAAAAATGCCAGGTTGGTCTATATAGAGCTTGTGAAAGGGGAATAAGGTATAGGAACACTGGAAATGTAGGATAGGACCATATTGTAAAAGCCTAAAGGCTTTTATATCAAGCAGATATTGACACTTATACATAAATATCTATATAAATATAGATAATAGATTTTATATCAAGCAGAAGGTAGATATTTTATGTTTACCGAAGAAGTATCTAACATTGAATTCTTCTTCCAAGTTTGAAACTTTAAAGCTTCCCTCCCCAAATTTGGCAGAAGTTGTTTGGCATTTTAGTTGTATAACTTTTAATCTTATCATGGTATAAATGAGATGTTTACTTTATGCAAATTGATTCTGTAATTATGCGATCAAAAGCAACACAAGTCTAGCTTTTCCCCAAAGCTAAGCATTTGGTGATTCAACTGTATTGCCTATAGGCTGTGGAGAAGGAAAAAAAAAAAATTTAAAGGACATAATCCTTGTGAAGTTAATTTTTAAGATCTATACTCCTTCCATCTACTTTGGCAATTAGAATATGAATTTTCTAGGCTTTAAATAATTGTTTATTACCCCGCCACATTTCTTTGGATTCTTTTCATCTTTTTCCCCAAGAAGTGGAAAAAAGAATCATCTTGCTATGTTCACATTGACAATTGACTTTATCTTCTTTGAAGACCTTAACTTTCTTTATGCTGAAGTTTATTGTGATTCATGGTTTCTACCTTGAACTACTGTTATACCATATCAAAGAAACATGCTGAATACTGCAAAAAGAATGTCAGAGGTCCCATTGGCCTTTTTTACATAGGGTTTTTCTAAAAGCAGCATAACATATTGAAAACATAGTATTGAGACAGGCAAAAAAAAAAAAAAGCATTTGTTAAGCTCCTACTGTGTGTCAGACACTGTGCTAAACACTGGGGATATAAAGCTTGGTATAGAAGAATGAACATGAGTTCAGTTTAAAAAAGCATTAATCAAGTCCCTACTATTGGCCTGTGGATACAAAGACAAAAAGGGAACATTTCCTGCCCTCAAGGGCTTATATTCCTTCTGGAACTAGAATTAGAGAACTGGAGATTGGGTCTTGGGCATTTCTTTATGGTGTCATATAAGTCACCTTTATTTCTCAGGACTGAATTTTTCTTGTCTGTAAAGTGAGAGGGTTATACTAAATGACCTCTTCCAGGTCTAGATTTTGTGATTTATATTAAAGAGACTCAGACTAGGGCCTTGAGTGTTTTGCCTTTTTTCTCCATCTCTGTCTTTGTGAGAACAGACTATCTTGTCAGTGGAGAATGACCACAAGGGGCCAATTTTGTCACTGGCTGGAAATACATTGAAAGATGACTGCATTCAAATACATTATACTTGTAGCCTGACAGCTAAGTAAATATGAATAAATGATAATTTGGCTTGCTGGATTTTGCCACCATCTTTTTCTCAAGTTTGATTTATACAGGAGTACTTTTCATTGGACTCCTATAAAACATACAGCTAAACACATTTTCCTTGTTACATGGTGATTTGAGAAAGGTAGATTGGTAGACTGGAAAAAAATCTTTGTCTCAGATATCTTGGATAAAAATGTGATGGCAGCCAAGAGAGTTAAGAAATTTGTCAAAAATGTAGAAGATACAGAGCTGTCATTTAGTAGTTAAATGGTTTGAACAGGTTTCAGAAGAATTATAAACCTTCAGGAATCTTAACACAGTGCTCCAAACTATAAATAATAAGAGAAATGCAAAATAAAACATCTCTGCAGTTTCACCTCATTGACAGCGTATGATAAAAGGTGATAAAAGATTTAGGAGCTGCAAAAGAGACATGTTGATGATGATGCTCTAAACTGGAAGCAAAGCAGGGTAGGGAATTGACTGGATGTGAGCATGGCTAGAAAAGAATTTGGGGAAACATGGGAAGATTGCTATAAGCTGTTGTAGTGTGGAATAAATGGAACCATAGAAGAATAATATTATCCAATAATTTCAATAATGTAAATGAAAATGCTCTAAAGGTGGCTGAACTTAGAGTAAAGACAACAACCAACAATGATTCCAGAAGGGAGATGAAATTGCTTTTCTGAGTGACAGCTACAGGGTGCCACAGGTTCTAAATATTGAATATGCTGGTCAGACATGGGCATGGTGTCAATTCCTCTCAATTAATGATTTTTCTCTGCAAATAAACTTCTATTGAGATATAAATATATGGCAAAATACTTGAAAACAACAAAAAAAAAAGAAGGGAGGCAGTTAAATAGTTAGGTGTAGACTTTGCCAAGGTCAATCTTATTCTATCATTTTAAAAAATAGAACTATTTACTTTTTTAAGTCTATTTACTTTTTTAAAAACAATTATCCCATTTTTATTATTGCTTTTAGTTTTACACAAATTATATTTGTTTCTGAATAGTTACCTCCCGCTTCCCTACCAACTGAACTATCCCTTTTAAGGAAGATTCAAAAAGAAGTCAGAGGTGGGGGTTGGGGATAGGGAAGTGAGGGTGAATAGCAGTTTAGCAGAACTAACTGATCCTTCAACCATTGCTGACAATATTTGTAGTATTTCATCCCTATAGTCAGTCCTCTGCCTCTATAATGAATGAGGAAGGTGCATTTTCTCAACTCTTTCCAAGAATAATTCACATATTTAAAAGAGCAAAATGAAGTAGAGTAAATTGTATTGTCAGTCAGGTAATAAGACAAATGATAGATGGAAAAATTACCACAGATGTGCTTGAGAAAAGCTGGTTTGGTTTTGGGTACTGGTCCAGAAAGAAAGAAATATTGAGGGAAGAATTCATTTAGAGGCTCATGAATGATTGATTCAGCTAGTTATTTTTTCTGTCATTGTCTAAATTATGTATTTTTAGAAAGAATGGATAGGATTTATATACATATAATCTGCTTTACTTTTTTCATTCCCTAATGGAAGCTGTTCTTACACGTTTGAAATCATCACAAAACTGGCTTTCTTTTAATCCAAAGACCTTGCATCATCTTATTTTCCTCCCTTGAATGTGGAATACAGATGAAGGTCCAGTCCAGATAGGACAAGGACTAAATTTTATTTAGGTGTTTCACTTCTTTGGGAATTATTTATCAAAGGAGTAATGCATCTTTGTTATTTATTATGGTTATGGGTGCCATGGAACAGGCCTGGCTTCTCAAAGGCTATGCTGCAGAGTATAAGATCTGGCAGCCTCAGTACCATGCTGAAAAGCCTGAGAGTATTGGCCCCAGGATGGACAGTAAATCTGTTATTTTAAAAACCAGCCTGGCTAATTTTAAAGGAGCTCATCACGCCAGTGATCAAATTGTAGATCTTTGAAACCCTGAAGGGGATGGATGTAATTATTAGGTGTTTCTGTCCAGTGGCTATGGGATTCTTGGAAGAAATAAAAATGATAATAATCAATATTTTACCTAAAGCATTTTATAGTATGTAGAGCTTTTTACTCATGAATAGCTTTGGAATGTAGGTCAGGCAAATGATAGTGTCTCCATTTTACAGATGGAAAAACCAAAGCTTTGAAAAATGATGTAATTCACATGTAATCATATAGCTAATAGGTGCCTGAGGCTGGATTCTGACCAATATCTCTTTACTCCAGTTCATCTCTCTATCCACTTTGTGAAACTATCTCTAAATGCCCAAAGGAGAGATGGTTTCTTAAGATTGTTTTCCACCTAGTTCTAAATTTAGCCATATGTGTCTTTATGCATTAAATAAACATTCCTTTTATCAGTTATTGATAAACCCTTTAAATATCCACAAAGACTGACAGTTTGGTATAATGGCTAGAGAAACAGCTTTGGAATTGAAAAGTCCTGCATTCAAGTTCTATTATTATTATTATTATTATTTTTTTTTTTTTGGACACACTGGCTGTTTTCTTGATATGATCCTCGGCAGTCACCTTAAGCAAAATGACTGAATGAAGTCAGTCTTTTTGATTCCAGGCTTAGCACTTGAAACACTGCAGCACCTAGTTGTGCTTTCTTACTCCCATGCTTTGCCAAAGCTTTGGAATACATCTTTTTACATTCCTTTGTAATTCATTTGTGAACATAAATATGTTATTTTGTATTTTATTTAATTATGTATTTTTCCTATTTTCCTAGTAGAGCAGGAGCTTTTAATCATCTGTCATGCACCCCTTCGGCAGTCTGGTGAAACTGATAGACTTCCCAGAATAATGTTTTGTTGCCTCCATTCATAATTGAAAGAGTGCTAAATTTCAGTTGGAGGTAGTGAAAGTGAATATGGAGGTTGCTTTTTTTAATTATTCAAGTTCAGGGACTTCTTGAAATCTCCCCACAAAGTCCTTGGGCATCCACAGATCCCCACTTAAGAATTTCTATACTATTTCACGAAAGCAGGGACCATGTATCTTTTCTCAATTGTTTTATTTCCACTGGTGCACAACAGAGTGTTCTCAAAGAAGATGCTATGGAAAGAGCACAGGATATGGAGGGTTGGAGAACCTAATTTGAACCCCAGCTCTTCCATTATTACCTTACTGATCTTAGAAGAATCATTTTAAATTTCTAGGCATCTGCTTGCTCATGTGTAGAATAAAAGAGTTGGATTCCTACTATTACCCATAATTCATAGTTCATATTTATATAGTGCTTAAGGTTTCTAAAATATATATATTTTTAAACATGATCTCATTTGGCCCCTGAAACAACCCAGTGAAGTAGGTTAGTTGTGAATATTTGATTCATTTTATATATGAAGAAATGGAATGTTTTTTTCATTTTATAGATGAGGAAATTGAGAAGTTAAGGGATGAGAGTCATGTAAGTCAAGGCTTCTTAAATTTTTTCCACTTGTGACCCCTTTTCACTTCAGAAATTTTTATGTGAGCCCAGGTATATAAAATAGATATGCAAATTAAATACTTACTGATAATAAATCATAATTTCACAATCCTCACATTGTTATGAGACCCCATATGGGGTCATGAATCACAGTTTAAGAAGCTGGGCTAAGTAATAGATCATAAAGCTAATAAAGTGTTTGAGACAGGATTTGAACCCAGTTCTTCCTGGTCCCATGTTCAGTGTTTTATGCCCTGAACCATACTGATCCCATCTTCCTCTCTAGCATTAATACTGTAGATTATTATAAAGTTCTCCTTTTAAAGGGATGTTCCTCTTCCTTATTCCCAAAGGGGGAACTGTTAACTTCAAAGCCTGAGTAACATGGTAATGGGCATGGAACTCTAATGCAGTGTCTGTGTGTTTATATTCTACTGTCGTCCTGGGGTTTTGAGCACTTCAAGTGTTATAAAGCAAATTTAGTATTAAGCTAATTATGCTGGTTCTAATGTACTTGGGAGCCCAAGGTGTTGTAATTAATCCTGTGCTAGCAGCCCTTTCAAATGAGGACAAGGGTAATTTTTAGGTCTTTCATCTGTTTAGTCCTAATTATAGCCATTTGGAAAGCTTTGGTATAATGTCTATTGATTTGTATTTTTTTATTAAGCAGTCGAGATTGAGTGACCCCAGTGATCAACCTTTTAGCTTCTCAGATAGGACCCAGTTTTTGCAAAGGAGCTAGCTTTACTGTCACCCATATTCTGCTTAGGCTTTTGCATGGTCCATCTCATGCTCGGAGTACTCTTTCTTTTCACCTCCATCTCTTAGCTAGGATCCATCAGGGTCATAGATCTGGTGGGTAAAGATACTCTTCTAATCCCTTCATTTAACAGATTAGAAAATGGAGGTCCAGCTTCTGCAAGGGGTTTTTGCCAATCCCTTTCAGTCCTACTCTACCTGCTGTCCATTAACTCCCCTTAAAATACTTTTGACTGGATATTATTTTCATTTACTTCTTTTAAGGTGGGTAGTACTCTTCCTTTGGGATGGGAAATACTTGAATACAGGGATTATTTCCTTTGTTTTGTATTCTAGTTTCTAGTATAGTGCTCTGCATGTAGTTGGTGCTTAATAAATGTTTGTCAAATTGTATAAAATGAAGATGGGTATTAGCTACTAGCAGATGGGGGTAAATAGATGTCATAATTGTTTTGCTACAAAACACTTGCCTTAGCCTTCCTCCTCCATGATGATGACAGTATTGTTGATCCTCTAGTAGTAACTGTTAGGGACCTTGGGTGTAAGGGTAAATCATCAAAAGGGTCTGAATTAATATAGGACTAGAAGTTGCATGTGAAAAAAACTACGACATAAAGGCAACTTGATCAATTTTGGTGGCTGGTCTGATAAATCAGCTTTTCCAGTTTAAGATTGCATCATCTACAATATGGCCTGGATTGTGCTTAGGTACCATACTGAATTCAGTCCCTAGTAGTAGAGATTGGAAGCAGGTGGAGGACTACAGAAGATAGTTGCTTTGTGTCCTCTGGAACAGATATCCTTGACTCTGCCTTCCCCTCCGGTGTAACATCTTTCCTCTCCTGCTAAAAGAGGGAAAGTGATGTCCAACATTGCCATCCCCATTTTGTCACATTTCATTTATCCTACAAGCTCTTGCAGTCTTTTCTCTACCTTATTCCTCAGTAGATTTCATGGCACTGCTCTGATATTTCCTTCTCTCCTTCCCTTCCTCCCTCCCTCCTTCTCTCTCTCCTTTCCTTTCTTCTTTCCCTTCCCTCCCCCCTTCCCTCCCTCCTTCCTCTCTCCCTCTCTCCCTCCCTCCCTCCCTCCTTCAGTCCCTTTCCTCCCCCCTCCCCTCCCTCCTTCCTCCCTCCTTTTCTCCCTCCCTCCCTTCCTTTCTCCCTCCCTCTCTCCCTCCCTCTTTGTTGTTGAGTGTTTTTGGTCACATCTGACTCTTTGTGACCCCTTTTGGGGTTTTCTTGGCAAAGATACTAAAGTTGTTTGTCATTTCCTTCTCCAGCTTATTTTACAGTTTAGGAAACAGATGCAAAGTGGGTTAACTGACTTGCCTGGGCACACAGTAAGTAAATGTCTGAAGCTGGATTTGGACCTCCACTTTGCACCTACTGCTCTGCTTGGTTTCAGGTCTTTGGGATGCCCTCCGGCCACCTATCCCCAATATCCCATTCCTGGCTCCTTTTTTTCCTGCTCTTTTGTGTGATCTCCTCCTTTAGATTGTCATCATCTTGAGGACAGGGACTGCCTTTTTATTAATTATACCCCCACAGTGCCTGGTGCATAGTAAGTGCTTGAAAATGTTTACTAGACTGGATTAAATGAACAAAAGTTTGTCGACTTATTGGAATGTCACCCCACTTCTGACTTCGATTATTTGGTAAAACCTATTCTCCTTGAAATCAAGACAGATGGCAGCTGGTGGTTGTAGGCAGAAATTCATCTGTTTTTTCTGTCATTTTCAGAGAAAGTGCTGCAGTTGTGCTTTACAGCAGCGAATTGCACAATCAGCCGTGATGAATGTATGAGCATTTTTAATTAGTCTGCATGCCCTCTTTCTAATGCAATCAGAAACCTTCCATCTGAGTAGATTTAGAATCATTCATTTATCATCCTCAGAGCTGGATAGAAAGCCTTTCTCTTCCAGCCTCCAACTTAAAATCCCTGATTGAGACAGGCTTGTTGTTGTTTTTTTAAGTGCTTGAGGTATATATATAAAAGCATACATTTTGAGTAGATAAACTTAAAAGTAGAATGTTCTAATTGAAATTAAAATGGTAAAATGTGGATAGTTCAGATCTTACAAGCTCATGGAGACAGCGTGTTATAGTGGAATAGAATATAAGCTCTTTGAGGGGAGGGACTACCTTCCTTTTTTTTTTTTTTAATATTTGTATGTTTGGCTTCCAACAAGATCCTGGCAAAGCAGATGTTTAATAAATTCTTGTTAGTTGATGGAAAGATTATTGGATTTCATGCCATTGGGTCTCAGGGTTGAGATTCCCTTATCTAGAAAATGAGATTTGAAGATTTCTAAGGTTCCTTCCATGCTCTGACATTCTATGGTCTTTAATACCATTAAGATTGTTCCTCCTTCTCCTTAAGATTGCTTAACATGGAGGCTCAGCAACCCTTCATTGAAAAGTCTGGGTATTCCAGAGCAGTTAGATGGTGCAGTGGATAGAGCATCAGTCCTGGAATTGGGGAGACCTGACTTTAATCTGAACCTAGACACTCACTAGCTTGCCTGGGGGGAAAAAAGCAAACTCTACCAACAAAACAAAACAAAAAGTCTGGTTATTCCTAATTTGAATTTCTGAATTCATTAAATAAAAATAAAGATTACTAAACATATACACAGGAGTAACTCAGTATATTGCTGCTGTCTCTAGAGTCAAGAATTTCTGATTTCAAGAAGTGCCTTTGACCTGTGCTTTCTTTGTGGCTGTGGACAAGTGAGTTAACCTTCTCATGCCCCTGTCAACTCTCCATTAAGAGCATAATTGAAGAAAAGATGCTATTCTTCACTGGTAGACTAAGGTCCTAAACTGAAATCCCCTTTGTTGATGAAATCCTAGGTCTTGTTCCAATCTGTATCTTTACCAATATGATTATCCATCTGCTGAGCTGATTCTGTGCTTTGGAAGGAGTGATTGAATTTAGGGAGTAAAATTAGAAAGCCAAATGCTTTGGTTTCTAGCTTAGTGAAGAAACCACTAAAAGAAAGAGGAATATTAACATGCCCTATTTGTCTAGATTGAAAACAGTTCTTTAAAAAGAACAGTGAACTTCTAAAAACAATAAGAAAAAGAAAAGCAAAAATTAAAGGTAAGGAGAACTTCTAAGAAATCTCAGTTTGTACTGATCCACTAAGATTCCCATCTTTGAAATAGACCAGTTTAAAGATTTTCTTCTCAATTCACTTCAACAGTTGAGAGATATTTTGACAAGTGTCACAGTGAAGTTGCATTTCTTCTCACTCTATTTTAATTGATGTCTCTCTCTCCTTCCAGAGAATCACTGTGGGGGGTTCTGGTCTTTTAGGGATAAGATCTGGGTTTGAGTCTCTCCAACATGCACTAGTCTTAAGACTCTGGCTAAGTGTATGAGATGATAATTCTGGCTGTCTACATAGTATTCTTGTGAGAAATCTGCTTTGTGCAGCTTCAAGTATTATTGAAATATGTTATTAGATTTAATCTTGTCTTTCTTTATCTTGGTTCTAGATTTTACAGTTTGAGTTGATGAGGTAAGATAATTCTTAGTTCAAAGTTAATACTTTGAACAACCTTTATTCTCTGCCTATCAATTTTCTTCATTTATTATTCTTATTGGTTGAAGAAATTTGGGTAACAGTAGCATCTCTAGTATTCGTGATCCTATAGGTATGATTTGTATATCCAGTGGGATATTTCAAAGATTAATCAGGGCAGCCTATTCTGCTCTGATTGGCTAGTCTGTCATCTGATCTACTGTGTCTGACCAGATGACCATAGCTTCTGGGCTGGAACAGACCACAAAGGTCATCTACACAAGAAATATCCAACTATGGAACATGGGCTCCATTGCCTGATGCACATGTTGGGAAATATTTACCAAGATAAATAAAAATACACTAGAACATTGATTTCTAAACCTGCAAGGCTCCTTTATGTACAGTTTAATGCCCTCCTGTTTCTATTTGAGTTTGACATCATTGATCTAGACCAAACCTCCTCATTTTGAATAGAAGAAACTGTTTAACTGTCTAAGGTCACACAAGTAGCAAGTCAGAGAAACCAAATTTGAACTCAGGTCTCCAAGCCTACTTCATACCCACCTCAGTTATCTTGTCTGCTACTGCAGATCACTGGACCTTACTATTTGCCCTCTTTGCCCTCTTTCCCCTTCTGTTTCTTTTCTCCAACTTCTTTCCAGCTGAAATTTTAATAAAAAAATCACCAAGTAGCTACTTATATCTGCCAGACACTGGGCACACATATACAAATAATGAAATAATTTCTACTATCAAGGAGTTTATATTCTATTGGGGGAGACAAGAAGTGCACAGATATATACAGTAAAAATACAAAAAAATATAAAAGTACTTAAATATAAGGAAGTTAGGAAAGATGTAAGTAATTGGGATAAGAAAAGTCTTTATGCAGAGGATGGAAAGATGGAAACAAGCATTTATTAAGGACCTACTGTGTGCTAACTACTGTGTAAAGTGCCTTATGAATATTCTCTCACTTGATCCTCACCACAACCCTGAAAGATAGTTGCTCTTATTATCCCTATTTTACAGTTGAGTTAGAATAAGACTAAGTGACTTGCCCAGTGTCACACAGTTAGTGGCTGAGGCCATATTGCACTCAGGTCTTCCTAACTCCAGGAAGTGCTTTTTCTGCTGCATCACCACTTGTCTCAAGGTGCTTCAGCTGCATCTTAAATAATGAGAAGGGCAGGGGCAGCTAGGTGGTGCAGTAGATAGAGCACCAGATCTGAAGTCAGGAGGACCTGAGTTCAAATCTGGTTTCAGACACTTAATACTTCCTAGCTGTGTGACCCTGGGTAAGTCACTTAACCCAGTTGCCTCAGGGGGGAAAAAGAATGAGAAGGGCTTTATGGGGATGGGAGACATAAGGAAGGAGTGCATTCTAGGCAAATGGGACAGCCATGATAGGAGGAGTACTATGCGTGAGGAATGGAGAGAAGGCAATTTGGCTGGATTTCAGAGTTCCTTAGGAAAAATAATGTCCAGTGAGGCTAAAAAGATAGGTTGGGAACGGATTATGTAGGCTTTAGATAGAAAAATTTCTATTTTATCCTAGAGGCAATAGGAAGCCATTTAAGTTGATTGAATAAAGGTATCACAGTGTCAAAGCTGGACTTAAGTATTTTATGATGGTATGTGTGTACACACACACATACATATATATGTATGTATATATACATGTGTGTATGTGTGTGTGTGTATATATATATATATATATATACACATATACATATATATCTGATATATCCTATATCAGATTGCTTGTTTTGGGAAGGGAGGAAGGAAAGGAAGGAGGGAGAAAAAAATTTAGAACTCAAAATCTTACAGAAATGAATGTTGAAAACTATTTTTACATGTAATTGGGAAAAAAATAAAAATGCTATTAAGTTAAAAAAGAAAAAGGAATATCATTTTGATACTAGTCCTCAGGATAGCCTAGATTGGTGGTAAAAGGCTTGAGGCAGGGAGCCCAATTAGGAGACTGTTCTGTAATAATATAAATGAAAGGTAATAAAGGCCTGGCAGATACGTTCTTAATGGAGAGAAAGGGCCAGCCAGATGCCAAGTCTAATGGGCCCTGTCAATCTGCAAATGCTTCAAGACCTTGTGTAGAATGTGATGTGCCCGTCAGAGAAGAGACAGTTGAGATCATTTTGGGAGGATTCATCTCCAGAAACTTGGCCCCAGCCCCCCTTTAAGTTGTAGAAGGAGAACAGCAGTACTTAGGGATAGTGAGGTGGTACAGTGGGTACAGTACCAGGCCTGGAGTCAGGAAGATTCACCTTGGACATGTATTAACTGTGTAAGTCACTTACTCAGTTTCCTCATCTGTAAAATAAATTGGAGAAGGAAATGGCAACCCGCTCTGGTATCTTTGTCAAGAAAACCCCCAAAGGAGTCATGAAGAGTTGCAAATGACTGAATGAGAGGAGTACCCCCCTTGATGAAACCACAGATACTCAATGCAGTCGAGATGGACAGAACTCTCTCTTTCAGCCTGCTTTGAAATGGCAACCCGAGACCCAGAGAGATTGTGACCTGCCCATGTTCACATAGCATGCAATAGCATAGCATCGATTCTGTGATTTTTAAACCTACTGTTCTTTCCATGATGCTTCAGGTATGTGGTACAAAACTCTGAATTTAGCTTCTTCCAGCATACCTGCTTTCTCTTCATTTAAATTGTGGTCAGGAACTTGATCAGCTGAGCTCTCTGTATGGTCTCTAAAACATGAGGCAGGTCCCTCAGCTCTTGAGGATCTCTGTTTGAGCATCATCAGCTTTAAGGAGATATTTCATGGTGGAGGTTTTTCCAGCCATCCCAGCCTCTCTGCAGCAGGCATCTCAGTTGTGTGCTTATGTTGAGTTGAATTGTGCTCCAGGCAGATTTGTCCTCCTCTCCAGGAATGGTGACTGCCCTTCCAAATAATAAAAACAGCTTTTGATAATGAGTTAGAACTTTGTTCTGTGGCATCCCCAGCTCATCAAGTGGAGATTTGGGGGGTGGGATTTCCTCCAAAAGCCATCCCCAAGTTAAATCAAGAATCATCTAAAAAGAAGCTCTTTTCCCAACAGGAATAAACAAGGTTTTGAGAACAGGTGATGTGTAATTAGCCTTTTGTTGGGAACCTTTTTGAATTTGCAATCAGGGCTCCAGCGTGCTATTGTATATCTATTTTTAGTTGTCCAGATACTTAAAATATACTATCATCTTATGCAGGGTCATGTCAGCATTTTTCCATTTTTCCCTGGGTACATGTGTGTCCACTGATTAGCCTTACTACATCAATTATAGCTCAACCTAAGATGATTCCTCTTCAATCTGGAGGACATTTAAAGTGCTTTGTTATTATAAAATTTCATGTAATAAACTGAAGGATATTAAAGGATAGTAGGCCATTGCAACCTTACACATATCAGAGTTCAGTAGAGATAAACAGGTGGTGCTAGGAATAAACTGTATGAATGAGATCTTGATTTTTGTTGTTTCAGGTTTTTATCAATCACTGTTTTCTTTCAACTTAAATAAAATAGACTTATATTGAAGAATTGATTCTAGCATTTCATTAGAATGACATATTAACCTTGGAAATATCTTGTGAATTTTGTTCTGGAAATAGGTAGAAGCTTGGGACGGAATCGGTTTCTTTTACATATTTATTAGATATTTACTTACACTGATCCCAAGTAATTTTCTTTCCTTTTTTGGTATGGCAGCCTTTGGCAAACACACACACAAACACATACAAACACTCACACACACACACACCCAATGTGTATTTTATGTGTGTATATATATGTATTATATATATATGTATAATTACACACACATACATACATATAGTGTTAGCTGTATGTTTAATTTTTAACCTTTAAGGGAACTTATTGTCCAGAACCAATAATATTCAGATGGAGGAGAAAACTCTCCTACAAATTACTTTTTCATTTATTCAACAAGCATCTATTAAACATACTATTTACAACTTCCTAGAGATTGAAAGATAAAATGAAAGTCAGTTTTTATTCTTAGGAAGCTTATATGCTAATGAAGAGATACAGTATTAGCCGGATAAGTAAATGCAGAGTAATGTTTTTAGATTGAGAAAATTATCTGTAAGAAAGATGAATTGAACTCCCAACCCCATTGTCTTACTTGTTTTTGCTTAACATTTATTTTCTCTCATGCACCTCCCCTATCCATCTTTTGGGGATGGAGAAGGGTGGGAAAAAACAGATTTTGTTTTAAAAAAAACATGGTCAAGTAAAACAAATTCCTTTTGAGTCCATCTCTGTCAGTCGGAAGGTAGCATAATTCACCTTCATTTCTTTGGACTCATAGTTAAACATTGCATTCGTCATAATTTTTAAATCTTTAAAATAGTTTTATAGTTTAAACTCTAAAAATAGTTTTATTTATAAAATAGTTTATAGGGTTAATATTGGACAAATGACTTTCCTGGTTCTGCTCATTCATTCTTCATCAGTTCATATACCTCTTCCCAGACTCTTCTGAAATCATCTTTTTCATCACTTCTTATAGCACAGTAGTATTCAATTACATCCATCCACATGTAACTGAATACTATTCATGTGAATAAATTCATATGAAAAAATCATAGTTTTTTTTTTTTTCTCATTCATTCCTTACCTGATAGGTTTTCCCTCAGTTCCCAGCTCTTTGGAATCATAAAAAAGTTGCTACAAATATTTTTGTACATATGAGTCCTTTTCTTCTCTTTCTTATCTTTGGAGGTATAGACCTAGAAGTAGTATCTCTAGGTCAAAGATTAAGCACAGATGAGTGACTTGGGGGCATAGTTTCTTTTTTTTTTTTATTAAAGTTTTTTAGGGGGCATAGTTTCAAATAGTTTTTTTTTTTTAATAAGACCTAGAGCAATCCACCAAGACTGCATAAAAGCATTGTTTTGCTATAGCCCCTCTAACATTTATAATTTTGTGGTCAAATTTTCCATTCTTATGGATATAAGGTAGAATCTCAGAATTGCTTTAATTTTTATTTCTCTATTATTTATTTGAAGTACTTTTTTTAAAAAATGTGGCTGTTAATATGAATTAAACCTTCACTGAAACTAGGATGATCATTGAAAGAGTTAAGGAGGGAGTGCATTCCACACAGAGGCAAGAAATGGGATCTACTTGGACAGTTTGGCTGCCATGTAGAGTGTATGAAAGGAACAATGAGAAATAAATGTGACAATAGGATGGATTAGCTCTCAGTATCAGATGGAGGAGTTTGTATTTTATTCTAGAGATAAAATAGAGCAATTGCAAATTTTTGAGTAGGGGAAGGTCATGTTGGGGACCTGTACTTTTAGGAAGATCTCAGGTATAGTTGTCTATCAGGCAGTTGGTGATATGGAAGGACATCTTTTACACATAATACCCCACACTCTTGCTCTAAAGAGTAAAAAAAAACAAAAAAAAAAAAAACAACTTTAAAAAAATTTGATACCTATTAAGCATTGGATTGGGGATCATCTGCAGAGTGATGATAATCGAACTCATGATCATTCTTGAGATCAGAAAGAGAAGAATCATTAGAGAAAGTACAAAAGATGAGAGAGGGTAGCAGAAGATTTGTAGGTCGAGGACCTGGATTCAATGCACTGAACTTAAAGTGCTAAATTTAGAGCTATAAGACCTAAATCTGAATCCTTGCTTTATTATTTACCTCCTGTTGCACTTTAGTCAAATAATGTTTTTTCATGTTAAATGACAGTGTTTGACTATATGCGCTCTAAGATTCCTTCCAATTATAATTCCATAATTCTATATAATCACTGGAAAGTATGGAAAGAAGGAAGGAATGAAAAAATGAACAAAAGAAGAGAAGGAGGGAGGGAGGAAAAGAGGAAGGAAGGAAGAAAAAGAAACAAAGATGTGAGGACTGAGCTTTAGGAAATACCCATATTTAGGAGAGTGGAATTGGGTTGATTTTTTCAAAGAGACCTTTTATACTTTTTGTTTGTTTTGAGTATTTAGGAGCTTTAAGGTTTTATTACCACAATTTACAGGTAATGTAAGGAGCTTTCTGGATATGGGCAATTGCTTTACTTTCTAGATAAGTGAACAGCCAATGTCTGTCACTGAAACTTCACTGTATAGATTCTGTATTATGTTGAGGATTCTGGTGTTGACTTAATGGCTTAACTAGTTAAATCCTCTCTAGAGTCCTTAGCACATCAAAATGGTATTAACTTAACAATTAGTCTTAGAGATAGAAGGACAATTACCAGTATGATTTTTATTTTCCATGCTCAAAAAATGTCAATTTAATGGGCTAACGGCTCCTATTGGAATTAGTTATCATCAGTGAAATTATCAGAATATTGATGGAAGAAGAGATTTTGAGCTATAAGAATTATTTATCAAGTTGATTATTATAACTGGATGATGGTTAGTGATTAAATTTTAGTCACAGACTTAAAATTCTGTTTTTAAAATCTCACTTTCTTGGAAAACTTCCTCTCATGAAACTCATGTCTTTGTCATCACTATCCAATAATACTCTACTATAGTGGTTACTACCTATTTTTATTCCTTTTAATGATAATGAACATTTGGGCTGAAGGGTAAACTTTTTATATAATGTCATTTTGTTCTGAAAGGAAGAGTCTGTGAGTACACATGATTTTGGCATAATATTTTCCTTAGTTCATAAGGTTAATTATCATAAGGTTAATTATCAATCTCATGAGATCAATCTCATCTTTGTTGGCATGCCCTAACTGCCCTTTTTAACAAAGAAGAAATTTAATGTTCTTTTGTGCTAGAAGATCTTATCAGAGTTGAGCTATGTGGCAACTTTAGCCTTTGCCAAGTTTTCATTCTTTAACCCCAGTCATTGTTTGTGCTGTATAATTTTTCTTCCTTTTTTTTTTAAAGTTTTATTAATGCCTTTTGTTCTTACATCCCATTAATTTTTAAATGTATTCCCTGTAAGCCTTTCATTAGTATCAAAGAAAAATGATCAAGCAAAAACAATGGAAATGGAGACTTTATTTGACTGTGTATGTAATATTCTGCTTCTATAGTCTAATACTGATCCAACAAAAGGAGGGAATGTATTTCTTCATTTATTCTAGTGGACCAGCATCATTCATTATAATTATACAGAATTTTATTGCTTTTTGTTTATGTTATTGTAATGATGTAGATTGTTCATCATATATATAAATTCATTCAGGTGTTTCTTTGATTTTTGGAATGTCTGGCTTTTAAAAATATAATAATGTTCTATTATAAATATTTAACAGATTCTTTAAATTTTTTGTTAAGCCCTAGAAATTATTATTATAGATAGTTATGAGAATCTCCACATTAAAAATAGCTAGAAGAGGGTTGTCTGTGAAACTGTGAACTTATCACATATAGCTATGTTTATTGTTACACAATCAAGATTATACATATTATTAAGATTAACATGGTATGTCAACAGTTCTCCCATTGTTTCCTTTATGAATTTGCTTTCTCTCTCTTCTGTGTATTTTTTTTTTTTTGGCATCAATGTCACTCCCCATTATCCATTAATGGAACCCTCCCTTGTAACAAATATGTAGAGTGAAGCAAAACAAATGTGTGATATATTGGTAATGTTTGAAAATGCATGATTCATTTTGTACCTCTCTACCAAGAAGGTGGGGAGTCTTCTGGAGTCATGGTTGGTCATTGATTGCATTGATTAGAGTTCTCATATCTTTCCAAGTTGTTTTCATTTCCACTGTTGTGGTCCTAGTCATTTCACTTTGCATCAATCCACATGCATCTTTCATCCCTTTTATAGTTAGTTTCCAATGGCACAATTCTATATGCATATGCCATAATTTTTCCAGCCATCCCCCTGTTTAATGGATACCACTTGTCTTATATTTCTTTTCTGCAACAAAAATTTGCCAGTTTAAATATTTGTGTATGTATGTTTTCTTTCTTTTTTCCTTTGATCTCTAGGAGAATATACCTATTAACAGTTTACAGAATTATAATTCTTTATAGATAAGCATTATTGACTTTTTGGTTGTCGTTCAAAATTGCTGTCCAGAATGGTTGGATCTGGTTCATAGTTCCACCCACGTATATTAGTGAGCCTGTCCTTCTACATTCAACAATTATCATTTTCCTCTTCTGTCATTGCTGTCAGTCTGATGGATGTGTGGTGAGAACCTCAGAGTTGTTTTGATATGCGTTTCTCTTATGATTAATGATTTGGATATATCATGGTTTCTTGATAATTTTTGTTTTGTTGAAAGCTGTCTTCTGGTTAGGTTTTTGCCACTTTAAAATTTTGCAGATATTGATTACTTTATGGACTAGCATCACAGATTAACAGAATTGGAGAGTTGGAGGGCACGTTAATGGCCATCTGGTCCTATCCAGCCATAGTAGAAATCTCCATTTTACTAAGCCTAACAGGTAGTTGTTCTTGCTTTCTTGTTGGATCTCTGAAGAGGGGGAACCCACATCTCTCTAGGCAGCCTATTTCACTCTTGAATAGCTGTAATTGTTAAGACATTTTTCCTGACATTGAACCCCAGTTTTCCTCTTTGCAGATTTCTCCTGCTTCTGCTCTCTGAGACCAAATAACAAATTTTTCCTTCAATCATTCAATAGATATTTATTAAGTACCTACCTTGTGCAGACACTGGACTAACACCGCCTTGCTCTTTTTCTCGGGCTGATCCTTATACATGGAATGTTCTTCTTCATCATTTCTTGGTTTTCCCTTGCTTCCTTCAAGTCCCAGTTGAAATTCCACCTTATATAAGAAACCTTTCCCAGTCTCTTAATTCCAATGCCTTTTCTTTGTTATTTCCTATTTATCCTGTATATAGCTTGTTGGTACACATTTGTTTGTTTAGTGTTTCCCCCATCAAATTGTTATTTCCTTGAAAGCAATGATTAACTTCTTGTGTTTATTTGTATCCCAGTGCTTAGTCAGCACCTGGCACTTGTGGTATTTAATAAATGCTTATTAACAGTTCTGTGTTCCTTCAGCAAAGCTGCTTGTCTCAGTTTCCCCATCTGTTACATGGAAATAATGGGTCTAATTCCCAGGGTTGTCATGAGGACCAAATGAAATAATTGTAAAGCATTTAGCATGGTACTGGCACAAAGGAAGTACTATATAATAGTTATCTATTTATTATTAGTAGTAGTATATTTGACCTCATTCACTTACTAATTGTGTGACCCTGGATAAGATATTTAACCTCCTTCTGTCTCAGCTTCCTCATCTGTAAAACAAAGATAATAATCGCACCATCTGCAGTTTTTGCTAGCATAAATAGGCATGGTATACTTTAAAAACCTTAAAATACTGTACAAATTCTAGCCATTGTGATAATTGTCATTATTAAATTTTACTTTATTAGATTCAACTCAGTGGTCATAGATCCTTCTCAACCGAATCTGTCATTTGCTGTGTTAGCTATCCCTTCATTTTGGGTCATTTGAAAATTTGATGAGCATACTGTCTGAAATCTTTAAGTCTCTAATAAGCATGGCCAGCCCCAGACCAAGCACAGATTCCTAGGGCAGTCAGTCAAACATTTATTGAACACCTACTATGTGTCTGTGCTAAGCACTGGGAAATACTAAGAAAGACAAAAAAGCATCTCCGCTTTAAAGGAGTCTAATGAAAAAGACAATATACAAAAAGTTATGTACAAACAAGCTAAATATGGGGTTCATTGGGAATAACTAACCAAGCGTTCAGAGGTATTGGGAAAGACTTCTTGTAAAAGGAGACATTATAGCTGGGATTTGAAAGAAGGCAGGGAGGTCAGAAAACAGAAATGAGGAAGGAGAGCATTTAATACATGGGGGTCAACTAGTGAAAAGTCATGGAGTCATGGACTGGATTGTTTTGTATCAGGTACAGTAAGGGGAATAGAGTTACTGAATCAAAGAGTACATGGAAGCAAATAACATACAAGAAAACGGGAAAAATGGGAGAGGAATTTGAAAGCCAGAAGATATTATATTTGATCTTGGAGGTGATAAGGAACCACTAGACGTTATTGAAAGAGAAAGGACCTAGGTCATATTTGAGCTTAAGAAAGGTCAAGTTAACAATCAAGTGGAAGAATTTGAGTCAGGGAGTCTAACCAGCAGGCTCTTGCAGTAGTCAAAATAGAAGATGAGGCATCAAAGAAAATAAAGGGGGTGTATATGAGAGATGTTAAGAAAGTAGAAATTATAGGACTTGACAACTAATAGCATATAGGGTAAGAGAATGATGGACAGCGTCAGAGACTGCAGAAGGATAAGGATTAACATCCTTAAATTTTGGCAGCTAAGAGATGATTGGTCACTTTGAAGAGAACTAATTGAGTTAATGATGAGGCCTGAAGTCAGGCATACAGAGTTAAGAAAAGATTGAGAGGAATGGAAATAGAGATGTTTATTGTAGATGTCCTTCTCAAAGAGTTAGACTCAAAAAGGAAGAAAGATATAGAATAACTAGTGGGAATGGGTTTTTGAGGATGTGAGAGACATGTGCCTGTTTATAGGTGTTAGGAAGGCAGCCAGTAAATAAGGAAAAAAGGATTGAACTTCAGTGAGCCTAGGGATAATAGAGGGAGCAATGTTGGAGAAGACAGGATGGAATGGAATCACATGTGCAATGTAGAGAGGTTAGTTTGGCAAGAAGTGTTTCCAGTAGAGAAGAAAGTAGTAGAAGGCATTTGAGTGATGGAAGAGGAGCTTGTTCTTGGTGATTGGACTTGGTGTTTTTTGTGAAATATGAGGCATAGTTTCCAGCTGAGAGGTGGGGGAAGTGAGACCTATGGGAGATTTGAGGAGAGATAGAAAGCTTTGGAAAAGCCACTGTGGTGATTGGGAAGGCCCAGTTGAGATAAACATAAAAACTTGTTAGTTGTCCCAGTTGTCATGATTTTGTCATTTTCCCCCAGCTTCTTTCAGTAACATGTGAGTAGAAGCAAAGGCATTTGGAGACTCCTGCCATGATCATATTGAGCCATTAACAACTAATCTCAGTGCAGCTATCCAACTAGTTTTGAAGCCATCTGATGGAATTATTTTCTAATCCACAGCTCTCCATCTTCTCCACAAAGAGCAGCATGAAATACTTTATCAAAAGCTTTGCTAAGATATAGGTAAACTATATCCATAGGATTCCTCTCATCTACTAGCTTAGTGATCTTGTCTAATAGCTGTGTCAAACAGCAAATTGGTTGTAAATCATTTCTTTCATCAAAATTGTTCTTGGATTCATCCTTTACTTATCAGTTCTGGATAATTTCTTGTTGTTTGGATCATTTGTCTATCCTCTTAGAAAGTTTTTCAGAAAAGTAGATTTTGAGTTTTTGTTTGTTTTTCAGCAAGTGATAGCCACAGAATGATCTTTTTCATACTGTATTCTATTTCTAATGAAAGGGAGAACGTTAATGTAAAGTATCATCGTGCTTTAAGTTTTTCTTTTCTTCCTTCCTTCCTTCCTTCCTTCCTTCCTTCCTTCCTTCCTTCCTTCCTTCCTTCCTTCCTTCCTTCCTTCCTTCCTTCCTTCCTTCCTTCCTTCCTGTCTCTCC
>JAJPUD010004530.1:148159-159187 GCA_023553655.1 Myrmecobius fasciatus
CCTTCCTGTCTCTCCTTCTTCCTTCCTGTCTCTCCTTCTTCCTTCCTTCCTTCCTTCCTTCCTTCCTTCCTTCCTTCCTTCCTTCCTTCCGTCCTTCCTTCCTTCCTTCCTTCCTTCCTTCCTTCCTTCCTTCCTTCCTTCCTTCCTTCCTTCCTTCCTTCCTTCCTTCCTTCCTTCCTTCCTTTCTCTTTCTTTCCTTCCTTCCTTTCTCTTTCTTTCCTTCTTTCTCTCTTTCTTCTCTCTCCTTCCTTCCTTCCTTCCTTCTTCCAACTTATTTCCTAACTTCCTTCCTCCCTCCCTTACTCTGCCCCTCCCTCTCTCTCTCCTTCTTTCCTTTCTTTCTATTTCTCCACCTCTTTTCTGCAGCTCTTGGTTGTCTTCTGGTTTCTGAATACTTTGTTTAATCAGAATACTATTGTTTATGGCTGCATAATCAAACAGTGCCACTAGGTGGCGCCATAGTGCATAGTATGCTAACTCTGGAGTCAGAAAGACTCATTTTCCTAAGTTCAAATCCAGCTTCAGACACTTAATAGGTAAGGGTCTGGTAAGTACTTCACCCCATTTACTTCAGTTCTTCATGCGTAAAATGAACTGGAGAAGGAAATGACAAACCATTCTACTATCTTTGCCAAGAAAACTCCAAATGGGGACATGAAGAGTTGGATATGGCTGAAAAGTGACTGAGCTGAACTTCACACTATACTACAAACTCCATAGGGAGACGGAAAATCTCTGAGGAGTCTTCTGTATGTCTCATAAGCATTGTGCAGTACACACTAATACTTGGGGGATTTCTTTTAATACATTCAGTTTTAAATCTACAATCCTCTGGGACTTTCTCCCACTAGGCTTTCTTTGTTACTCTATTGTTTCAGTCACGTTGACTCTTTGTGATCCAATTTGGGATTTTCTTGGCAAAGATACTGATGGAGCAATTTGTCATTTCCTTTTCCACATCATTTTACAGATGAGGAAACTGAGGCAAATGGGGCTAAGGGACTTGCTCAGGGTGACCTTGTTACTAAGTCTACCTGACTCCAAGCCTGGTGCTCTATGCACTGTGGTGCCACCTAGTGGCTCACTATGTCTTTCTTTTACTCTTAGTACTAATATTAGCTTCTGTACTTTTGCCAAGAACAGAGATGGTCAAAGTGAACGGAATATAAAGAGAAAAATATTGGGTTTAGAACCGGCGAATGTGGATTTGATCTATGACTCGACTGTTTATTGCATGGTCTTGGATTTAACCTCAGGAGGCTTCAAGGTTCCTTAACAGTAGAATGAGGGTTTGGATTAGATGCTCTCTCAGGTCTATTTTAGCTCTAAATTCCATGACATCATAAGAATGAAATATATCTTAGCAGAGAGAGCTGGGTGGACATAATAAATTTGCAATCAGCCCGTCGTGTTCAGTCAGATCTTAGTCTGATTAAAGCTAAAGCAAAGTTAATGTCAAATTAGGAGAAAGGCTAAAAATGAGAAGAAGCTGGATTGTAGCTTTAACATTTTAATCTGGACGGTGTGTATGGGACAGAGGTCAAGGCTTTGCCTCTGTCACCATGACTACTTGCTGGTTATCTAATTAAACAAAGGCTTATTGAACATGAGCACGTTGTAATGCTAGGTAGTGTGAATATTCAGCATTTATTTTTATTGTTATTTGTTGTTCATCATATTCTATTCATGTCTGACTCTTTGGCAAACCCCATTTGGTTTTTTGTTGACAAAGACACTATAGTGATTTTCCATTTCCTTCTTCGGATTGTTTTAAAGATGAGGAAACCGAGGCAAAAGGTATTAAATGACTTGTCTGGGTCCCATAGCTAGTAAGTGTCTTAGGCTAGATTTGAATTTTTTAAAAAAATGAGTCTTAGTGGATAGAGCACTAGCCTGGAACCACAAGAGCCTGAGTTTCAATCCAGGGTCCCAGGAAAGTCACAACTTCATTTGCCTTGCCAGAAAAAAAGAAGGGAGGGAGAAAAATGGGGGGAGATGAATCTTCCTAACTCCAAGCCTAATCCTCCCCACCTTTGTTTAGTTTTTTATTTTCAAAATATATGCAAAGATAGTTTTTAACATTCACCCTTGCAAAACTTTGTGTTCCAAATTTTTCTCTCTCTCCTTCCAACCCCTCTCCCCTAGATAGCAAGTAATTTAATATATGTTAAACATGTGCAATTTGTCTAAATATATTAACACAATTACCATGTTGCACAAGAAAAGATCAAAAAGGAAAAAAAATTAAAAAGCAAGCAAACAAAAGCAAAAAAAGATGAAAATAATATACTGTGATCCACAGTGAGTTCCCACAGTCTCTCTGGGTCCAGATGGCTCTCTCCATCACAAATCTGTTGAAATTGATCTGAATCACCTCATTGTTGAAAAGAGCCACATCCATCACAGTTGATCATCACATAATCTTCTTGTTGCTGTGTACAATGTTTTCTTGGTTCTACTCACTTCACTCAGCATCAGTTCATGTAAGTCTCACCAGCAAGCCCAGTTCTCTATTCACCTTGCCATCTAGCTGCCCCACTAGCATTTATTAAGCACCTGTTATATGCTAGGCCCTTAGCTAAACTCTGAGAATGCAAATGAAAAGACAAAATGAGCTCATAGGCATTGGGAGTTTTGGGTAGCTTTAGAGTGGAAGGTTGGGGCAGGGTTGGCTTGAGGGGGATGGGAATCAGGGACTGGACAAGGGAAGATGGAGAGGAGAATTTGAATGGTGGCAACCCTGGGTTCTTAATCACTGGAATGGGATGTGGCAGAAATATGTTAATCACTGAGGAATGAGTTCAGGTAGGTTCTCCTTTTCTACAGGGCTTTGTCCTCTGGGGGAATTTGTTCCAGGGCATTTTTGTCAGCTCTATCTGTCTAGAAAGAGGTTAGGGTTTGGTGGAAAGTGCTCAGATTTTGGCAAAACCCCCAATTTTCTGCTTTCTGTCTGATTCTGGTTATATTTGTTTTATTTGTACAAATACTTTTACATTTAATGTAATTGAAATTATCTATTTTATACCTAACTTTACTCTCTGTCTCTTGTTTATTTATAAATTGTTTGCCTATCCATAAGTCCGATAAGTAATAATGTTCCGTGTTCTTCTTTTAACCTTATCTTGGTATACGGTTTAAGATATGATTCTGCCATACTGCTTTCTAGTTTACCCAGTAATCTTTTTAAATCAAATAATAAAGTCTTATCTCCAAATTTAAGGTTATTATGTTATTTGCTGCTATAAATTGTATCTCTCCTTTACTCCATTGATCCACCTTTCTTGTTTCTTAGCCACTACCAGATAATTTTGATAATTACTGCCTTAAAATTAAGATCTGATACTGCTTCTTTAAATTTTTTTTCCTAATTTCTTTTGGTATTCTTGACCTTTTGTTTTTTTGAATGAGTCTTGTTATTTTTTAATTCAGTTAAAAAAGATAATTTAAGTGGGATAGCATTAAATAAATCAATTAGTGTGGGTAAAATTGTCATTTTTATTAATATCCCCCCTTATAGACTTATATATGCCCATATAGACACATAGATTTTGTAATAGGCATTGTGATTTTAGCCTTTTTAGTATCCCTGGAGTTTAGCCCAGTGCCTGGTATATAGTAAGTAGTTAACAAATGCTTGTCATATATGTTTACTGTCTGACTCCTGTGTTTTCTTTAGTGGTGACAACTTTAAAAATTAAGATATTTTAGAAGTAGAGAGTGTTGTAGTGATTGACTCAGTCAACTCCCTCATTTTATTGATGAAGAAACTGAGGCACAGAAAAATGAAGTGGCTTGTTCAGGGTCAGTCTCACAGGAAATTATTTGTTGTGTGTTCTTTGTTCTCAAAAAGGACTGTGGCATCAGGGAGGTAATGCTATGGCATGCCAGTGAATTGGATTTAAGAAAGGGAGTGCTGGGCAAGGTCACCTGGCTCACTCTCCTCTCCAGAGCCATCTGGAATCCAGTGATCAGATATAGATAGCAATTCAGTGGCCAGATATAGATCAAGAGGACTGGAGATGGCCTTCCAAAGGGTATTATTAGCAGTTCTGGGACTGAGTTGTTTTAGGGATCCTGGCTTTCAATCTGATGCCCTTTCCCATTAAATCACAGTGTCTTTCTTTTGTTCATTTTCACCCATATTCTTTTCCAGGGAGAATTTATTTATCACCAGGAGTGATGAGTGGTGTCAAGCTATTTGGGGGAAGGGTTGAATGATGCCTGTTAAATCCAGTTTGCCATTTTAGATTGTTTCAAATTTTTTTTGTTTTGTCCCACTCATTTTTTCTTAACCATTCTCAAGCCTTTCTCCCTTGCAGCTTTACCAAGTGCTGATCACAATTCAGAGAGATCTAGGGAATAAAAATGAAAATTGTACTTGAAGATTAAATCTTACCCCTCTGGAAAGGATATCCACAGACTCAAAGCTATGGATATTTTTAGTCATGGCAGTGTTTGTAATGACTGAGCAATGATATTCCATTTTTAAAAGAATATTTTTTCTTAATTACATGTAAAAGCATTTTTAACATTCAGCTTTTATAATTTTCAAGTTCCAAATTCTCTCTATCCCCTCTTCTTTGAGAAAGCAAACACTTTGATATAGATTATCCATGTAGTCATGCAAAACATATTTCCATAGTCGCTATGTTGCAAAAAGGAACAGACCAAAAAGAGGGGTAAAAAAAGTATGCTTTTGATCCACACTTAGGCTCTATCAGTTCTTTCTCTGGGTAAGGATAGCATTTTTCATCTTGTGTCCTTCAGAATTGTCTTGGATTATTGTACTGCTGAGAATGGCCAAGTCATTCACAGCTGATCATCGTTCATCAATTTTATTCTTTAGTGGAAAGAATTTTGCATTTGGAAATTAGAAGACTTAAGTCTGAATATGCATGCTACCACTTGGTTTCCTGTGTAATCTTGGGCAAATCATTTTTTCTCCAAGGGCCTCACTTTTCTCATCTGTAAAATGCTAATGTTAGATTAGATGACTCTAGGGTAGCTTCCAGTCTTAAATTTGTGATCTTACACTGTAAGCTGTGTTTTGCCAGAAAATTTGGTTCTTTTCCTATTTCCCCATGTAAGACATGGAGAAGAAAGCATTTCATATCCCACAAGAACTCCAGGCTAGATGGAGTTCTAAATTTGTTAGCTTTTATAGTAGTAAGCACCTTATTGCTTTGGTCTTCAAAGTATAATTTTGAAAAATTAGCATCTTGTTGATTTTAAAATTTTTATTTGAGTCATTTTGGAATATTTTGCTACTCACCAATACCTTTCCTTCCCTTTTTCCTCCCCCCAACATCCCCAGGCAGTAACAAAGAAAACAGCTAAGGAAAACCAGCTACCATTTGGACCATGTCTCATAAGATAGTCAATGTTCTGTGCCCATAGTCGCCCTCTCCAAGGAAAGAGAGCAAATCCAATCTTAATACATTTTTGCTTTATAGACCTTGGTGTAGAGGTTTTACTCACCACATGTCTCAGCTACCTTTGTTCTTATGTTGAAATCAAGGGCCCCCATTTTCCTAGGAAGATGAGAGTAGTTTGAGTAGTTTGAAATCTATGAAGTAAAGGAGGAATGAAGTACTTCTCATAGGAAGCACTGGCTCCTGGAGGAGGGATATTTTTAGAAGGTAGACTCTGGATTTTGCTTTTTTTTTTTCCCCCTTTTCTGAGGAGGGGTGTGTGTGTGTGTATGCACATAGTCTTTCTGTGCCCTCTTGAGGCAGCTATCTGGCACAGTGGATGGAATGCTGGGCCTGGAATTGGGATGATTTGAGTTCAAAATTGTTCCCAGAATTTACTGGATATATAATCCTGGGCATATTGCTTAATCTGTTTGCCTCAGTTTCTTTAACTATAAAATAGGGATAATAATGGCACTCACCTCTCAGGGGTTGTGAGAATCCATTGTGATAATAATTATAAGATGTTCAACATGGTACCTGGAACATAGTAGATACTTAGTGATTGTCTCTCTCCCTCCCTCCTTTCCTTCCATCCATTCTTCTTTCCTCCTCCTTTCCTTTTACCCTTCCTCCTTCCCTCCTCCTTTCTTCCTGTGACAAGTAGGGGGAGTTTGTCTTAGTAGGATACATGTTTTCAAAGCAATTTCAGATACTCAAAGGGAAGTATAATCAGATGAGGATGGATTCACATCTCTGTGGTTGGTTTATCAGGATTAAACAATCTATTCTTGATTATCTGCACTAATGGACAGAAGTAAGGGCTCAAATAGTCTAAGATAGAGTAAATCTTCAGGGATAAGATTTTTATATGATTTATTATTTTCACCAGTAGATTTAACTTCCTAATTATGTTTGCTTAGGCTAATATTAAAATTAACTTACATTCCCTGCATGTACATTGACTGACTGACTCTGTGTGTGTGTGTGTGTGTGTGTGTGTGTGTGTGTGGTAAAATGTTATATTGAGTGTTACAGAAAAACTGGTTCAGAGTCAATAATTTGTTGTGGATATAGCAAATCCATTGAACTTGATTGTGACCTTTCCTTGAAAGTCAAGAATTGGGTGGAGGTCCAAAGATTATCACTAGGGAAGCATGTGGAGCTTAGGGTTGTGGAGTCAGGATCATTACAGGCAGCACAGGGGATAAAGCCCTGAAAAACTGGCTTTGTAACTCTGGGCAAGTTACTTAATTGTTGTTCCTCGGTTTCCTCAATTCTAAAATAGGGATAAAGATAGTATTTGATTTCCAGGATGATTGTGAAGATCAAATGCAGTAATGTTTTTCAGTGCTAGACCCATTACCTGACATGCATGGTAGATACCTAATAAATCCTTCCTTCCTCCTTCTTTTACTCTTCCCTTTCTTCCTTCCTCCTTCCCTTCCTTCTTTCTTCCCTCTTTCCCTCCTTTACTCCCTCCATCCCTTTCTTACCCTCTCCTTTTCCTCTCTTCTTTTCTCCCTCCCTACCTTCTTTTATTTCTTCCTCCCTCCCTTCCTTCTTCCCTTCCTTCCTTTCTTCCTCCCTTTCTTCCTCTCTTCCTTTCTTCCTTCCTTTCTCCCTCTTTCTCTCCTAACCTCCCCCCTTCCCTTCTTTCCTCTCCTCCTTCCACAAAGTTGTAGAATGTAGTGGAAAGAATACTGTACACAAGTTGGGTTTAAATCCTAGCATTAATATTACTTCAAGACAAACATGGGATTCAAACCGAGAATGGTCACAGTGCCACTTGTACACCATTCTTGTCCAAATACATCTGCCGTGTTGTGTTCCATTCTGTATTAGAAATTAGGCAGCAGAAGGATTATATTTATTCTGCTTGACCCCAGAGGGCAGAACTGGGAACACTGCTAGAAGCTGTGGTGAGACAGACTTTTGGTTGTGTGGAGAGAAAAGTCTGCAAGTACAGCTCCCCAGACCAGACTGGCTTGGGCTGCCTTGAGATACTGCTTCCTTATCACTAAGGACCTTCCAGTTGATGCTGACTGATCCCTTGTTGGAAATGTGGTACAAATCAATTCTTTTTTCAGGTACAGGTTGAGTTAGACCTTTTTAGCTCCAAGCATTTATATTATTACACCTACATCGTTTACCTCTTGGGATCTCAGTTTACTCACTGGTCAAATAAATAAGTTGCTTTTGATTTGGGAAAAAATTCCAGAATCTGTTGCTTAAAGCAGAGCTTCTTAAACATTTTCACTCACAACTCCTTTTTGTTCAAGAGACTTTTATGTTACCTTGGGTATATACGCATATAAAATAGTCATGTAAATCAAACTTTTTAATATTGATTATTTGATTATTACTAATAATAAATCAGAAAGAAATTTATTTTAAAACAATTCTTTGGCATACATATAATTTTACTCTTTATTAAAGACAAGAGCAAAATTTCATATTAATGAGATGAATGTGCTTGTTTATTTTTCCATGAGGAATCAAATCTTGGCAGAATCTTTGATACATTTTCCTGTTGCCAGATTTTCCAAGGTCCCCACATTCAGTTACATGGGGACACAAACTTGCACTTTAAGAAGCTTTGACTTAAAACAGCAATACTAAAATTGTGGTCTGGGGATCACTGGGGATCTCTGAGACCCTTTCAGGGAGTCCATGAGGTTAAGGCTGTTTTCATAATGCCAAAATATTATTTGTCTATTAAATGCTCCTTTCTTTTCCAATTTCATATTTGTGTGATACCAGATTTTCTCTGGCAGTGAGGTGATGCACTGGACAGAATGCCAGGCCTCTGGTCAAGAAGATCTGACTTCAGATTAGTACTCAGACACTAGCTGTATGACCTTGGGCAAGGCATTTAACTCTGTTTGTCTCAGTTTCTTCATTTGTAAAGTGAGCTAGAGAAGGAAATGGCAAGCCACTCCAGTATCTTTGCCAAGAAAACCCTAAATGGGGTCATGATTCTTCTGAACAACAAAAGATTTTCTTTCAATCAAAACAATACTGCAACAGATTGAATGCAGAAGTAGATATGAAAATTTAGGTGTCGGGGCAGCTAGGTGGTGCAGTGGATAGAGCACCAGCCCTGAAGTCAGGAGGACCTGAGTTCAAATCTGGTCTCAGACACTTCTTAGCTGTGTGACCCTGGGCAAGTCACTTAACCCCAATTGCCTCAGCAAAAAAACAAAAAAAAAAAAAAAAGAAAAGAAAATTTAGGTGTCTCCTTTTAAGCCAGATGATAGAGACAAAACAATGCCATTCTCTAATTTTTAAATAAATAAATAAAAATATTCATATTAGTATGTTTATTCTTATTCTTTTAAAATGACTGTACATATTTTAAATTTGTTGTGCTTTAATTTCTGAAATGATAAAAATTGATATAGCTCATGTAAACAAAAATTCTTTATGCTCAATAATTTTTAGGAGTCTTTAGAAGATCTTGAGACTAAAAAGTTTGAAATTTGCTGGTTAATTGGTTAGTAAACATTTAGAAAAAGATAGAGTGCAAAAAGTTAAGGAGGGAAGGAGAGAAGGAAGGGGGAAAAGAGAGGGAGAGAGAGAGAGAGAGAGAGAGAGAGAGAGAGAGAGAGAGAGAGAGGAGAGAGTGAGAGAGTGAGTGTGTGTGTGTGTGTGTGTGTGTGTGTGTGTGTGTGTGTGTGTGTCTAGATGTATTCATTAAGACCTGGTCATGCCAGAGTAATCTCATTTCCTTTTCTAACTGGTTTACTGTGCTGATAGATCAAGGAATTGATGTAATCATGATTTACCTAGGTTTTAGTGAAATATAAACATGGTGTCTTACACTTAATAAATAGAGGGGTAGGTTAGAGGAGAGAAGAGTTGTGTGGATTTTAACTCACTGAACTGTTGGATCCTAAGTATTGTCAGCAGAGGCTCCAAGCTAAACCACACCAATGAGCTCCATCAGACTGCTGCCCAAATCTTCCTTTTAAAAAAGTGTTACATGAAATAAAATGATCATATTATTCTGGATTTACAACAAAAACACAACTAACAGCTCCAAGTGTGTTCCATATTCTCATTTATAAATTTAAAAGCAACATATTTATTATTTAAGGCATATATGAACATTTTTAATATAAATATTTACATATATAGATTATAATTCCATGCCTTATTGCTCAGCCCCAGTTGCATATGGGGAAAGAGGAAAATATTCAAAATCATCATTTTGATGAATATGTGTTTCTCAGTTGTTCTTAACATCCCCTTAACTAGGGCTGAAATACTGAACTGGGTTATATTATGAAAAGTTTGTATATTAGAAAGTATCCAACACAAGCCATAAGCTTGAATAAGGAAATAAATGTATAATTTTTGCTGGTTCCTCCTTTTCCACATGTGAGTTATGAGGCTGTGGTCCATCAACCCTGGAAGGCTGGGCTAGAGCTTGGAAACACTGGAAAAACACTCTATTTCTGAAAGCTTGGTTACCATACTTCCAAGTCTACCTTGGGATACATGCTTATTCCTGGGGGGGAAAAGAAGTGTGTGTGTGTGTGTGTGTGTGTGTGTGTGTGTGTGTGTGTGTGTGTGTGTGTGTGTGTAAATTGGGATTCCTACTTTGTGAAATCTACTTTAAAAAGTCCTTCAGTTCTGTTATCTTGATATTTAATAGTACCTTAGAACCTTTCCCTCCAGCTCCTTTCCTCCCTCATGAAACCATCACAGATTGAGAACTGGAAGGGATCTCAGAGCCATTTGGTCTATGCTGCCAGAGGAGAAAACTGAGGCTCAAAGATACCAGGTGACTTGTTGAAAATCATAGGTAATATGTGGCAGTCAGGAATTAAAGCCAGGTCTTTTCAGTGCCCCAAGGTCATAGATTACCACAGAGGTTGTCTAGTCTTTACTGTTTTATAGATGTAGGTCTTAGGTTAATTAACTTGCCTAACATTTCACAACTACAGAAGGGTAAGGAAATAAGCATTTGTTAAATGCTTGTGCAAAGAGCTTTACAAATATTATCTCATTTGATCCTCACAACAACCCTGGGAGAGGTGGGTACTATTATTATTATTCCTATTTTGTACATGAGAAAATTGAGACAGACAGAAGTTAAATAACTTACATAGGGTCATATAGTTGACTAAGTTTCTGAAGCTGGATTTGAATTCAGATCTTTCTGAGTTTAGGCCCAGCATAGATCTCTGTGCTACTACTTAAATAGTGTGAAGCAGAGTGGGATTTGAACCTATATTCTGCAACTATAAATTTAATCCTCTTTTCATTATATTTCCAGTTCTTCCATGTAGGAGACCTATGGTGTTGATTAAAACAAACAAACTAAAAAACAGCTCCTTAGGTTGGACAGATGTTGCTGCTTCATTCTTTGGGGCCAGAGTGCTTTGGCCAACATTCCCTTAAGAATTGATTTGTGGAACAATTTTATCTTCTATGCAAATTCAGTGTACAAAATTTAATGCTTATAGAACTTACAAAATAAGGAAGGGTTCAAACTATTTTTTAAAGGATGAATTTGGCTTTAAATTTTTTTTTTTTTTTTTTTTTTTTTTTTTTTTTTTTTGGCTTTTGCTGAGGCAGTTGAGGTTAAGTGACTTGCCCAGGGTCACAC
>JAJPUD010004530.1:159287-193475 GCA_023553655.1 Myrmecobius fasciatus
GCTTTAAATTTTTTTTTTTTTTTTTTTTTTTTTTGCTTTTTGCTGAGGCAGTTGAGGTTAAGTGACTTGCCCAGGGTCACACAGCTAGGGAATGTTAAGTGTCTGAGACCAGATTTGAACCCAGGTCCTGCTGACTTCAGGGCTGGTGCTCTATCCACTGTGCCACCTAGCTGCCCCCGGCTTTAAATTTTTTTAGGCTGTTTGTATTGACTAGGAATTGGAATTTCAGAAAAATTCAAGAAGACTCGTATGAATTGATGTAAAGAGAAGTGAGAAGAATCAGGAGAACATTGTATCCTCTAATACCAATATTGTATGATTGACAACTGTTAGTGAATTAGCTGTTCTCAGAAATGCAATCATCTGAGACAATCCCAAAGAATTTATGATGAAAAATGCTATGTGAATCCATAGAAAGAACTGAATTCGTCTGAAGATAGACCAGAGTATGTTGGTTTTTCCTTCCCTTCCTCAAACTCAAAACTTAAAAAACGAAGATCAAAAATTGTTCTTGCATGCAATTGGGGAAAATAAAATATTATTTTAAAAAATCCAACCTTTTTAACCTGGAGTCATCTTTGTACTGTCTATCTCAGGGAGCTTGATCAGTGTGGTGGTTCTTCAGTCAACAGTTATGTCTGACTCATTGTGACCTCAATTGGGATTTTCTTGGCAAAGATATGGGAATGATTGCCATTTTCTTCTCTAGCTTAACAGATGAGGAAACTGAGACTAAAAGAGTTAAGAGAATTGCCCAGGATCACACAGCTACTGAACATATTTGCTACCTATCCACTCTACAACAATTTTATGGCATTAATAAGAAATGGTATTCATTGTGGTCAACTTTATTGGAATATCACTGTTGTTATTCAATTTTTTGAACCGTGTCCTGACTCTTTATGATGTCATTTGGGGTTTTCTTAGCAAAGATACTTGGGTAATTTGCCATTTCTTTCTTCACTTAATTTGACAAAGAAACTGAGGTAAACAGGGTTAAGTGGGTCACATAGCTAGTATCTTGACACCTGACTTAAACTTAAGATGAGTCTTCCAAACCCAGTGCTCTATCCCCAGCATCAACTAGCTGCCTCTGTGATCAATGTAGAGTACTTCCTTAATCACAATGTGCTGTATAAATGTGAGCAGATTATTATCATGATTATTGTGATAATTAGGGGTGGTATGGCATAGTGAATATATAGCTGGTCTTGAGATAGAAAGACATGAGTTCAAGACCTTCCTCTGACACATAAAAGTTGTGTGACTCTGGGCACATTTAACCTCTCAATCTACTCAGAGGATAAAATCTGTTTGAGCTGGAGTTTCCTCATTGAGAGTTCCTGAGCCAAAGGTTTCAGTTGTGGTTCTGCAACATCCCCAAACCTCTTTTTCATAGTTACTTTGTTCTGTATAATTACATTGTTACATGTCCTTGCAGCTTTGAAGTCCTGCTGCCTTCAAGGCTTCCATTCCCCTCATTGTATTTATTCAGTATATTTTTTTGTATCTTAATGTGTATACATTTGTTTCCTCTAGTAGAATGTTAGCAACTTGAGAGAAGACATTTGTGTTTTGTCTGGGGATCCCTAGTATCGAGAATGTCCTCTGATTGATATTAGACAATGGAGCCTTCTGGTGAAGTTAGAATTCAGCTCTTTCTTTGTATTATATCATTATTAACTATAGTTATATTATAGTGATACATTATTAATAGCAGTTAACATTAACTATGTGCCGGGCAGTGTGCTAAGCACTTTACAATCATTATCTCATTTGATCTTACAACAACCTTAGGAGGTAGATCCTGTTTATTATCCCCATTTTACAGATGAAGAAACCAAGGCAGACAGAGGACAAGTGACTTCCCCTGGATCACATAGCTACTAAGTGTCTGAGGCCAAATTTGGACTTGGGCTTTCCTGACTTGGAGTTGTATCCACTATGCCACCGAGCTGCCTTAATTTGTTATTCCTATGCCTCCACCACCACTTCTTCTCCTTACCCCCATTACCCCCCATCACCACTACCACTGCCACCATCACTACCACCACTAGTGCTTCTACTGCTACTACCGCCACCACCACCACCATTACTGCCACTGCTGTTGCTACTACTACTGCCACCATTACTGCTACTGCCACTACTATTAATATTACCACTATTATTACTCCCACCACTTCTACTAAAGCCACTACTACTACTACTATTATTACTACTACCACTATTACTGCTACTACCACTACTATTATCACTACCACCATTATTATTACTCCCACCACTACTACTACTATTATTACTACTACTACCATTACTATTATCACTACTACCACTACCAGCAAAACCACTACTATTACTATTACTACCACTATTACTACTACTACTACCATTACTATTATCACTACCACCACCACTACTACCAAAACCACTACTATTACTGTTACTACCACCACCACTACTCCTATTATTACTACCACCACTATTACTGCTACTACCATTAATATTACTACTAGCACCATTACTATTATCACTACCACCACTACTACTATCACTACTATTACTAATACCACTATTACTACAACTGCCACCATCACTACTATTACAATTACTGCCACCATTACCACTACCACCACTACACTAATGCTTCTAAACAGAAAATATTTCAACCTTGAGAAGGAAGAGCACAGCCAAGTTTGGATAGGTACAAGTATAGCTATAGAGGATTCCACCCTCTCCTTCTATCTCTACCCTCCTTTATTTTGATCAATCTTATTATTTTGTCTGTTTAGGGAACTCTTGGTATAGAAAAAACTCTCCATTGATGTAGGCCAATAGCTCACATATAATGAAATACTTTTTTGTTTGTTTTTGTTTTTTTCTGAGGCAATTGGGAGTAAGTGATTTGCCCAGGGTCACAGAGCTAGAAAGTGTCTGAGACCAGATTTGAACTCAGGTCCTTCAGACTTCAGGGCTGGTGCTTTAACCACTGCGCCACCTAGCTGCCCCAACAAACAGTTTTAGAGTTTTATCAGAGGAACTGAGAGGCTAAGTTACTTTGCTGGGACAACAGAGTGAGTTTATATCAGAAGCTGTACCTGAATTGAGGTGTTCTCTCTAAACCAGGCCTTTATGCAATAGATTGCCATCTCCCAGAGATCCCTTTATGTTGGTGAAATTCTCATGGCCCAGTGTTATGGGAAGAGGATGCAGAAGTTGGAGAAGTACCACAAAGTAAAAACTAATATCCTACAAAATTAATTCCTATAAAGGTAAGGTTTGTACATTCTTAGAGGAAATTATTATCACAACACTGACCATATCATGGACTTGTTTCCTTTCATAACATAATGTTCTACATATCATGATAATTCAGACTTCTCTGGTATGAAGGCAAGGCTGAAACTTTCATATGGATTTTCCAGATCATGGGGGAGTCTTGTCCCAGCCCCTGTGATGTGGAAGCTGTAACTGGAGAACCTCCAGTTGTGGTGTGGTTGTAAATTTCAAATTCAATAGCAAATGCAAAAACCTTTTGTTAAAGTCCTGGTGTTCTGTACTTTAAAGCAACATGTCTGTGAAGCAAGGTGTTGGCTCAATGGTTGGTTCTACATGAACCCTCAGATCCTAAATAATGGACTATAAAAGAAGCATTAGCTGAACTCAAAACTTTTTCATTAAAGAGGAAGTTTGTTGCATTGAACCCTGGAAGGGACTTAAGGAATAGGAAATTAGTTGCTTCTTTCTTTCCTTATCGCCCTTTGCCCTCTCATTCCCCCCTCCCAAAGCTCCCTTATCACTAAGGAAAACATTTAGTTTTTGTGTCTCTAATGAGGGAGTTAAGATTTTACTGGGACATCTTCCAAGGTAGCTAGTAATACTTTCACTTGTTGGACAAGTAATCTTGTACTTACGCTATTTATAAATATGAAAATTGAGTGGGTTCAAAATCTCAAGCATAAAAAACTACAGGTGGACTTATGTTTTCTCACTCATTTTGTAAGAAAATATAACAAAAGTCAGGCAACATGGGGCAGTGGGAAGAGCCTTGGATTTTTCATCAAGGATTGATAAAGAGTTTTAAATCCTAAGCCTGCTACTTATTATGGGTGAAGTCACTTAATCTTTTTGGGCCTCAATTTTGTCATTTGTAAAAATCAAAGTGTTTCACTAGATCCAGCAAGGTACTTTTCAGCTCTATATTTATGATCTTATTTAGAAATTGTTTGAGAATCCTTAGTTTTCTGGGTCCTCTGAATATAGTAGAAGTCCTGCCTTCAATTGCTATAGTACCAGAGAAAAGCATATTATTTGGGGAAAACTTTTATTCTTGTCTTTGTCTCGGGGTTCTGAATAGGCTAGAAAGCAGATTTGCTGATGGAAGGCTTTGAGTTTTTTGGTGTTGTTTCAGTAATAAGATTTTGCCTAGAGTATTACTGATTTGAAGCTCAAACTGGAATATTCCAGAGCTTGATGGGCATTTAGTCTTATCTTTTGCCTCTAAGCAGAAATGCTTAGGGACCTTTGTAAAAATAGTTATCTATCTCAATTTTGTTTAGAGAAGGAGCTCCTTCTTATTCCAGAGTTTTATAACCCCTTCTATTGGAAGGAAAAACCTTTCTTTTTCCTTAATGATCTGTTGCTCATTAGTAGAAGATCAGGACAGGGAGAGTCAGTACTTGATGAGAATGATTTTAATGCTGGCAGTAATCTTACTGTGGAGCAGACTTTTAACCAATAATCCTGGCACCTGGGCCCCAAACCACAAAACATAAAAGGAACCTTCAAGTTAACTTTTTGGGTTAAATTCACTTGAGATCTTTAGGGGGGAAAGACCTTGGCCTTCTGGATATAAAGCCCCATAGGAATGAGAAACCCCAGGATCCTTTTTGGTGAGAGGAAGACAGAATCATGAGGAGACTGAGATGGGGCCATTTACAGGGAAAGAGCAGGGCATTACTGGGCCAGAGATGAGCTCACCTGGCACGATTGGTGTGGAGGGAGGAAAGAAATCCATCAAAATTTTAAAACTAATTTTTATTTCTTTCTGCAAGAAAAAGTCAAGTACTGCTTTTGCCCTCTAAATTTAGGCACTCTGAGGAGAGTGCCCTAACCTTGCCCTAGTTATATTTTGTTCTGGGGCTATGGTAGTTTGCCAAAGAGCAGTTGATGTGTTATTTTACTCATTTCCTCTTACTCCCCCACACCCTCTTTCCAGCTCTCTCCTCTGCCTCTTAAGTGATCCTTTTTACTGCTGCCTTTTTTTTTTCTTCTATATAATGTGGATTCTCAGAGACACTGACAAAAATCCTACTCCTTGAGCTCCTCAGGTGAAATTAGGCCAAACATGTATTAGAAGTTAAATCTATGCTTGATTCCATTTCTTTTGCTTGCTTTGTAATGAGTTGTTTATCTTTTTGTTATTTGGCCTGGGCTTAACTAAAACCTTCAGAAAAAGAAAAAGGTTTCTATAGCTTAGTCTTAGCATAGATAATTTGAACATCTTGGCCCTTTTCATTTTCATTATATAGAATTATTCTGTTTAGTGAATTGAAAAAAAAATTATTCCTCAAGGGGAAGAGCCTGACTAGTTAATTATTTTTTAATCATTAAAAAAAAAGAACTAAGTTCTTTTTTTTTTACTCCTTTTATCTCCTAGGCCATATATACAAGGCAGAAGAGAAAGATGGGGCATGGGGGTGGGGATCTACTCCCACACTTACTGCTTTGATTTCCCAAGGTAGGAGCTCTTTGATCTTGTGAAAGTGGGATGGTGGAATGTTTTATTCTGTAAGGTGTTTGTGTATGTGCGTGATGGATATGTCACTGACCCAAGTAAATGGAAGAACATTTTCTCTCGCCTTTAAATGTATTGCTTTCCATGTTCTTTTGACAAACATGCTTTTCTTGAGTTAGAACGTTTTAGAGGCATTTGGCATCAAATCAACAGAGCTGTGGTTGTAATGGAATTTGAGGCACTGAGAAATGGTGTTTGATTGGTAAGAATCCATTTTCTTATATCTAATCTCTTTCTGCCTCTCTTCTCCAATTCCCTGCTTGCTTATTCTCCCCCTTCTCTCCATCCCCTCTCTCTCCCTTTCTCCTTTCTCTGTCTCTATCTTGGTCTCTCTCTCTCTCCCTTTCTCCTTCTCTCTCTTTCTCTGTCTCTCTCTTTCTTTTTCCCTCTCCCTTTCTCTCTACCTCTTCCCCTCCTTTCCTCCCTACCCCTTTCTCTGTCACTCCTACTCCTTCTCCTCCTCCTCCTCTCCACCCCCAACACCTATCTTTCTCTGTCACTCACTTTATGGAAGGGAAAAAAAAAGACTGATTTTGAGTATTGTTGGTGTGGGCTTTCTTGTGATGTTGTTTTATTTTGTCTCCAAAAGAGAGGAATAATTGACTTAAATAAAAATGAAGGCCACTAGACCATATATATATATATATATATACATGTATATATATATATATATATGTATATATATGGATCTCAGCATCTGCTTATTGCTGTAGAAAACCACATATTAGCATTATCTATATTATACTGCATTTCCATTTATTTTTTTTATTATTATTATTTTTTTTTGCTTAGGCAATTGGGGTGAAGTGACTTGCCCAGGGTCACACAGCTGTTACGTGTCTGAGACCAGATTTGAACTCAGGTCCTCCTGACTTCAGGGCTGGTGCTCTATCCACTGCGCCACCTAGCTGCCCATTTCCATTTATTTTTAAAACTATTTCCCAGTTAGATTTTAACTTGGTCCCCAAGAGTTGCTAGTCAAGTGTTTGATACCTCTAGTCTAGACAATGAAAGGGATATCTAAGGTCATATTAGTGGTACCTGACAGAGTCAGAGGGCATTTAAATTCAGGCTCTCAGACTCCCAAACAAACACTCTTTCCACTATGTCGCATTGTTGTCTTCAACAAGAAATGAAGTCACAAAGAAAATAGCTTAGAGAGTTGGACAAAAGGAGGAGCTGAAATTTTGCTAATGAAAAGGAAGCAGTCTGGTGCCTTGTGGAAGGAACATTGACATTGAGTTAGAAGATGACCCAGAGTAAATTCCAGGGCTGATAACTTTGTAAACTCAGTAAAGTCTCTTCTTTTATATCTTCATCTGTCCTCTGCATGTAAAGTTCTGGGTGCCAAAGTTTAGGAAAGATGTTAGTTAATAAACTTCTTGGTAGAGGGCACCTTGAGTTCTGAAGGTCATTCCAAAAGAGGATCATGTGAAGGAACTGGGGAGAGGGGTGATGTTTATCCTGCTGAAGGGAAGACGTGCATACATAGCAAATGTCTTTATCTGTAGAAGAGGGATTAGATTTACAGTTAGATCCCCATTAGTGGAAATAACAATTCTCCAAACTGGTCTGATTCTAGGAATCCTCACTGCATATTTCTGGACAATTGCCATATTTTATATAATTCTAACTTCAGATTATGCAGATTCTAGGGCATGGCCATTTCAGGGATTTGATATTGTTGGGGACCATACTGTATTTTCTTTGTACCATTTCTCTCCTCTCCTTCAACATAGGACAAAATGAATGAATGAATTAAATAAGTTTAATGTAGCTGAAAACTTCTTAATGATGGAATTAATTCTGGAGGTGAGTTCTTCTTTAGAGAGCTTCAGACAGGGGCTAGCTGACCACTTGTCAGGTCTCTTTTGGAGGGTCTTGAAAACCTTGAAAACCAGGATTTTCTGTGATTCTCTTGCTAGGGGATCTCTAAGCAGCTTTTCTGCTCTAAAGTTGGATGATGCTGTGATTCTCTGCATGGCCATGTTATCATAGAGCTGTGACCATAGAATACAGCCCCAATCAGAGGTGTCAAATACTCAGCTGAAAATGATCCTGAATGTTTCAGGAACCAGATCAAAATGTAATTAGGAAATTTTTCTTTAACAAAATAAATTAGAATACAATATGATAGAGATATGATTTGCTAAGTCAACATGCAACCTGCAAGGACCCTAATGAATGGTATGGCATTCTCCATTTCTGGTTGAATTTGATACCACTAGTATAGCAGATCTCAGACTTATTTTGTTCATTTTATTCAGACACATTTCTTGATTACCCTTGTAAGTTGTGTGCCCTCTGAGGCAGATTTGTTTATTGTCTTATTATTGCAAGAAATTTCCATGAAGTTCACAGCATAATAGCATTCCATGGCACACATTTTGGGATTCACTGACTTTGTTGAAATGTTTTATATGGGCAGGGCCACTTGGGTAGTCTTCTCATTTTATTAACTGATCTTTTATCCCAAATATATTTTATTGTACCTGTAGCTGACACCCTTTTCCAATATATGGTCTATAATTGTGCAACTAACAAAGGTGAAGGGCGCAAATATTTATTAATAAGCATGTACTATGTGCCAGCCATTATATGTTAAGTGATTTACAGATATTAAATGCTTTACAGAAATACATATATTTCATTTGGTCCTCATGATAATCCTAGGAAGTAGGTGCTATGATTATGTCCATTTTACATATGAAGAAACTGAGACAAACAGAAGTGAAGTAATTTGCTGAGGATTATACAACTAGTAAGTGTATCCTGAATCCAAATCCAGCTATCTGCTGTGCCACATAGCTAGAGCACAAGCCCAGCAAATCTGGGTTGCTATTATAAGCTAATTATTGAATTCTTTGAGTGATTGCTATATAAGAATGAAATAGATTTTTTTGATACTAATTTTGTGTTTTTTAATTATTCTTTGAAAAGATGATCTTCAAGGTCTCATGTAATGCTAAGTCAAATAAAAGCAACACACATTTATTAAGTGCCTACTGTATGTCAAATTCTGTTCTGACTGCTGGAGATATCAGAAAAGGAAAACAAAGCTTTTGAAGAACTCATGGAGGTGCAGGTGGGAGGGATAACAATATGCACAGTCTAAACCTGTTTACTGTGACTTCAGAATTAGATAAGGGTCAATAGAAACCCATAACCTTCACCAGAAAAGACATGCTATAATTATATTTTGAAACACTTGGTTGTGAAATGTAAAATTTGCAGAAAAGCTGAGGCAATAATTATTGTGATAATCTTATGAATAAGATATGTGTCATTATCACTATATTTGAGTATTCTTGAAAATCTTGTAAAATTTTGGGACCATGGCTTTATCCACTGGTTCTTCTATTTATTAGCTCTGCTCTCCTATTCCTCCTGCTTAAACCCTCCCTTCCAATAAAATATCTCTGAATATATTTTCTAAGATTAGTAAAAATTCCCTAAAAATTTTAACAACAGACCTGACTTTCTTTGAGCTTCTTGTTGTTGACATTAAGCAAGGTATAAAAATAAAGAGAAACCTATGCTTGCTATATAGGTAGGTCTGTACCACTGTCATGGAGGCTGTCCTCTCTTAGATATTTTGAACCAGATTAAGAAAAAAAAAAACAAAAACAAAAACAAAAACAAACAAACTCATAGAAATCTCAAATCAACATATCCAAAAGAGAGCTCAATATCTTTCCTTCCCAAATCTTCTCTTTTGAACCTCCTTATTTCTGCTGAGGAGACTGTCACTCTCTCAGCCACCCAGGTGCACAACTTCTGAGAGATGTTACAGAGGTAATAAGACTTAGCAACATATTGAAAACACGGAGCAAGAGTGACAATCAGTTTAAGTCTGGTGCAAAGGTTGTGCACCAATCAACCTATGAACTGGTTAATATGGGTATTTTTCTCACTTTATAGATGAGAAAATTGAGTCTCAGAAATTGCTCGAGGTCATATATGGTGAATGTATTACAAATAGGATCCAAACTCCAGTCTTGCCTGACTTTATGTCCTTTTGTTTCCCTAAGTGGCAAATTTTGTGAAGAGTAGATGTCCTCCTGCCCCTATGAAGATGGACACATTTATTTTTGTTCTCCTCTCCTGCAGCAAGGTGCCTTACATATACTATAGGGCTAATAAATGTTTAATAATCGCTATTAATAGACACGCATTTATTAAGCACCTACTGTATTCCAGGCATTGCAGATTCATAGAGCATTTGTTCCCTGCAAGGAACAAATAATAGAGAGTTATAAAACATATATACAAAGCAGATAAAACTTGAGTTGGAGGAAATATCATTAGCTGCCTGGGGGCAGGGATAACAAAGGCCTTAAGCATAATTTTGAAAGAGATGGGGAATATCAGGGGCCAAAGGTGAGGATAGAATCCATTCCAGACATGTGGGACAGCCAGTATGAAAATGCAGAAAGGGGAGAAGAAATGTTATGGCTACTCAGATAAACCCAATTTATCTGAACTATGAAGTACATAGAAGACAGTAATATTTACAAGGATTAGAAAGGTAAAATGAGACAGGGAACTTTATATTTGAACTTATGGGTAATAGGGAGTCATTGGAAATATTTGAGCATGGGATGCAAGTGACATTGATCAAATGTGTATTTTAGAAAACTCACTTTGACATAGGCTTGAGTAGGAGTATACTTGGGACAGGTAGACTAATGCAGAGGCAACTGCAGTAATTCAGACTAATGAGAGATGTTGAAGGCCTGAACTATTGACAGTGTGACCTTGTGAGTAGAGAGAAGACATATCTAAGAGAAGTTTTAAATGGAGAAGCATTCACATTTGACAATGTATTGAATATATTGTAAATGAGGGAGGAGTTGAGGATGACTGGAGGGTGATGGTACCCTTAACAGAAATGGAGAAATTCATGAGAGGGTGTGTTGGGAGGTGGGGAAGAGGAATTGAGTTGTGTTTGAGATATGTTGGGTTTTAGATGTCTATGGAATATCCATTTTGAAATGTCCAATTATTAGTGACTCGAGCTGGAGCTCTAGAGAGAGGTTTGAGTTAGATGTATAGGTCTGGGAATTATCTGCAAAGGAAAGATAAGCCTATGAGAACTGAGGAGATCATTAAGTGAGAGTGTGTTAGGAAAGACAATAAGGCCCCCGATGGAACCTCAGGGGTATGCTCTTAATTAAGGGGTAGGCATGCATGGTGATATAGTGAAGATGGAGAAGGTGAAACAATAGGCAGGAGGGGAACCACAAGAAAACAGTATCTTGAAAACCTAGAGAAGAGAGAGAATTGAAGTTTATAAGAGCAAGATCATGCATTTAGAATCAGAATACAAGAGGTCTCAGGATCATGGAATTTTAGGATTGGAGGGGATCAGTGAAAGCATGAAGTCCCAGCCTTTCATTTTCCAGAGGAACAGCAATCTGAACTCAGGAGAGTCAATGCTTGGTCAAAGCCTTGAGTATTTTAGCAATTGCAGAAATTCTGGAATCTCTAGGTGGGCTTGATTTCTGCTGTGTCTTCATCCATAAAATAGAATAATACAATTTACTTTGAGTTTCTGGGGAATATTTGAGAAATAATTAGTTAATGTTTGCATAGCTCTTTCAGGAGAGGAAATCTGTGGACATTTGGAATATTCATGCTAGATCAGTTCTACTATTTTGTGGAATATGCTTAAAGTACAGTGGGTATCCTAGTGCATTATTTATCAAGGGTTTTAGACTCATAGGCTTAGAACTTGAAGCAAATGGGGGCCCTAAAGATCCCATTTAGTCCAAGCCTCTCATTTTACAGGTGAAAAAAATTAGATTTAAATATATTTCACTGTATTTTCTATATTTCACTATATTATATATTCATTATACTAATCTCTTGATGATGAAATCTTTGGCCATGGCATCACAGGATCCAAACAAAAAAATACAAAATATCTCTTAGTCTTGTGTGGCTCTCAATCTGTTGCTCCCCCCATCCCTCTTACCCTATTCTATTTTTGCAGTGATGGTAAGAACAGAGGTTGCTAAGTATCACACAATTTATAAATTGTTTATTTATACATATATTCCTCTCTTCATAATATATGTGTACATTATGTGCATGATATAAACTCTTTTAAGTAAAACACCCAGGGTTAGTATCTTATTTTTGAACCTTTTTTTTTTTTAAAGGGGATACTTTATAAATCCCAATTTAGAAAGTATTCCCCCTTTCTTAAAAAATACTCCAAAACTAAGATATTAACCTTGGAAAAACATAATTAATGCCAGGAAGAATCAGAGCATAACACCTTACCTCTTACAACCTAATTTAAGTTGGGGCTGGTGTGTGTGTGTGTGTGTAATAATGGCAATAGATACTTCATTTGAGCCAAAACATAATTTTGAACACATGGTCTTTGCCTTGTTTTTTTGTTTTTGTTTTTGTTTTTTTGTTTTTTGTTTTTTCTTCATTCGGCTGATCTTGGGCAGACACATGTTAATTTTTCGGAGAAGAGTTTTAATTGAAGAGTATAGATAGCCTTGAACCATTCCAGTTGATGTCACTCACTTGGAAAGAAGGCAGGAATTTTGGAGGAACTGAATCAGAATATGAGAGAGCTGTAATCTATCCAGCTGCTTCTGTTAGCTTATAGATGAATTAGGGCCTGCCATTCAGTGAAGAGGGCATCTTGGGAGGGGTTTGCTTGGGGAGGTCTGGCAACCAGCCTGTCAGTGAACCATCCTTGCTGTATCACTGAAGTTATTTTATATATCATTTTAACTTTTACTTTTATTGCTTGTAGGAGCAAAATGGTAAGCCCTAAATTGCATACCCTCAAGCAGAAATGAAAGGGGTCTTATGTTAATTGAGAATTAAACACTAAAAGGTAGGGACTGTTCTGTGGTATATGTTTATGGGCTTTCTATAATTTAGTCCTGAAAAATTCCTCCCCTCACCCCTCCCTTTTTAAAAAGAATCCAGACATCTAGAAAACTTAAAATTTTTTTGTTAAATTTGTTCCTATGAAAAAGATACATGAGACAACAATTAACTAATAACAGTTCAACCAACAAGTTTTTTTAGAAGTAACTTTCAGGGAACATCATAGAGTCTGAATAGGTTCATACATATATAGTTACAGAAATGGGTGGTTCTCTTATTTTATTCTTATGTACTCTTTTAAAGTTTTATCCTTTCTGCATGTATCCCAGGGGAACTTCTTGTGTTACACAATCAAACACACAAATAAAAACTACCAACATAAGGATTGTGTCAGACAGCCTATAAATCATCATACCTCCGTAGTCCCCTATTTCTCTAAGAAAAGCAGAGAATACCATTTCTTCATTTCTTCTTGAGGCCATTTCTGTCGCTGTATAGAGGTGGAGAAATATGTATAAAGGTGATGTGTGTGTGTGTGTGTGTGTGTGTGTGTGTGTGTGAAGGTAGAAAAGTAACTGATGGCAGGGATGTGTGTGTATGTGTGTGTACATATCGATGAGATGGTATGTGTATTTTAATAAGGAAACAGTTGTGTGAATGTGACCAGAAGACTCCTGAAGGTCCTGCTAGGAGGTCTGGGAGGTAAAAACTATTTTCATAATAATGCTAAGATGTTTTAATTATCAATACAGTAAACATCAATAGGTATAACCAGTGTTAGGCTGATAAATGTTTAACAATGGGCTCTGCAGGAAAAAAAAAATTATATAGAACCCGCTTTTAAAGACAATCTGCCTTATTTGGGCAGGTAGGTGATGCAGTAGAGCCCTGGGCCTGGAGTCAGAGAAACTCATCTCCCTGATCTCAAATTCAGCTTCAGACACTTAATAGTTGTGTGACTCTGAGCAAGTCACTTCACCCTGTTTACCTCAGTTTTCTCATCAGTTAAATAAACTGGAAAAGGAAATGGAAGACCATATTAGTATTTTTGTCAAGAAAACCCCAAATGGGATCATGAAGAGTCAGACATGACTGAAATGTTTGAACAACAAAAATTGCATCATTAGCATTATTGTCATTACTTTCTTAAGCCTAGACAGTCAGCAAAACAATAAATCAAGCCCTGCTTTGTAGCCTTTGCAGTTTTCCAAGGTGTAAATGTTCATATTGAGCATTGACATTCACAGTGAGCCCTGACTTTAGCACACCCTTGGAAATAGTACCCCCCCACCAAAATGCTCAAGAGTCCTACAATCAAGAAGTTTGAGAACCGATGATCTAGGGTAATGACTCAGTTCCAGCCAGGGAAAACCTATCTTTTTTTATTATTATTATCATCATCAGCAGTCATTTAGATTTTTACACATTCAAGATTCTTCTTTTTTCCCCTTCTCTCCGTTGGAAATTGTTCACAAAATCTGATGCAGGTTTTCCTCAGCCTCTCTTCAAATAGAAATTGAAAGAAGTCCCACATACATTTTTCTATTTGGGGACTCTTGTACAGAGATCTTTTATTGAAGGTGGTGAAGTTGAAAGTTGTATTTGAACCTAGGGTTCAAATGCTAACAAATCTTTTCCCTGTATAATCGTGGGCAATTCACTTAATTTCTTTTTTTTTCTTTTTTTTAAATTAAAGCTTTTTATTTGCAAAACATATGTATGGGTAATTCTTCAACACTGATCCTTACAAAGCTTTCCGTTACAAATTCCCCCCCCCCCGTTCCCTCCCTCCCCTAGATGGCAGGAAGTCCACTACATGTTAATTATGTTAAAATACTTGACAAGTCGAATGTATGTATACATATTTCCACAGTTATCTTGTTGTACAAGAAAAATTGTATCTACAAGAAAAAAAAATCTGAGGAAGGAAACACAATGCAAGCAAACATCAATAGAGAGCATGAAAATGTTATGTTGTGGTCCACATTTCATATCCCTCTCTCTGGGTGTATATGGCTTTCTTCACTGAACAACTGGAACTGGTTTGAAACATTTCATTGTTGAAGAGAGCCCTGTCCATCAGATTTGATCATCATGCAGTATTGTTGTTGCTGTGTATAATGATCTCCTGGTTCTGCTCATTTCACTCATTATCAGTCTATGCAAGTCTCTCCAGGCCTCTCTGAAATCATCCTGCTGGTCGTTTCTTACAGAACAATAATATTCCATAACATTCATATACCATAATTTATTCAGCCATTCTTCAAATGATGGGCATCCATTCAGTTTCCAGTTTCTAGCCACTACAAAAAGGGCTGCCACATTCTTGTACATGTGGGACCCTTTCCTTTCTTTAAGGAATATAAACCCAATAGAAACACTGCTAGGTCAAAGTGTATGCACAGTTTGATAACTTTTTGAGCATAGTTCCAAATTCCTCTCCAGAATGGTTGGATCCGTTCACAGTTCCACCAACAATGTATCAGTGTCCCAGTTTTCCCACATTCCCTCCAACACCCGTCACTATCTTTTCCTGTCATTTTAGCCAATCTGACAGGTGAACTCACTTAATTTCTAAAAGGCTCAGTTTCTCATTTGTGTAATGAGTAGTTTGGACCAAATGACCTTCAAACTCTAAGTCTCTGAATCTGTGGAACTTAAATACATCATTCCTTCAAAACATTTGTCTTTTGATTGATGTGGATGTACATCCTATTGATAGGTATTATCTATGTAGCATTTTGAGGTACATTGTATAATAACCCTGTAAGGTAGGTAGTTCAAGTTTTATGATTTTCATTTTACAGATGAGGAGACTGAAGCCCCCAGGGGTTCATGTCTTACTATATTTACCCAAATCTTTCTTTCTCATTAATTTTTTATTTTTTCCAAATATATATAAGGATAGTTTTCTGTAAGATTTTGAGTTCCAGATTCTTCTCCCTCTTTCTCTAAACTCCCCTTCTCCCCAAGAAGCAATCTGATATAGGTTATAGATATATAATCCTTCTAAACATATTTCCATATTTGTCATGTTGTGCAAGAAAAATCAGACCAAAAGGGAAAAAATCACAAGAAAATAAAAGCTAACAAACAAACATAAGAAGGTGAAAATACTATGCTTTGATCCACATTCTCTCTGGATCTGCATGGCATTTTCCATACCAGATCTGTTGGAATTGTCTTGGATCACTGTATTGCTAAGAAGAGGTAAGACTATCATAGGTGACCATTGTACAATGTTGCTGTAACTATGTACAATATTCTCCTGACTCTGCTCACTTCACTCAGTATCAGTTCATGTAAGTCTTTCCAGGCTTCCTGAAATCAGCTTGCTCATCATTTCTTATAGAACAATAACATTCTATTACATTCATATACCAAAACTTATTCAGCCATTCCCCAGTTGATGGGTATCCATTCAATTTCTAATTCTTTGCTCCCACAAAAAAGAGCTGGTACAAACCACATGTGGGTCATTTTCCCTCTTTTATGATCTCTTTGGGATAATCTGTAGTGAGTGCTAGGTCAAAGGTAAGGACAGTTTTATAGTCCTTTGTTGCCCAGATTTTAAATATCAAAGTTGAAGCTTGAACATAGGCCCTTTGACTCTTAAGGCTGACTTTTTTCTGTTACATCATACTGCCTTCCTCACAATATGCGGTAAGCCCAATGCTTCTGTACTTTAATTGACAATTGTTATTAGTTGTTGCCAAAAAAAAAAGTCACCCCTTGTCTTAGTTGGATTTGATGTGGAAAAACAAAAAGTTCATCCCTGGACTTCTACTAACATAGAGAACTTCAGAGAGAAAAGAGGGACCTCAGATGCTAATCTGTAACCCCCCCCCAAAAAAAAAAGAATCCTCATTACAACATAACAGACCATCCATGAACCCTTTGCTTGAGCCTTCATTGAGAGGACGATCTATTATCTTCAGAGACAGCTCCTATCATTCTTCAAAACTTTTCCAATTTGAAAGAACCTACCTAAGCTCATATTTCACTAGCATGGCCTTTAGTAGCCCAGGGTCATTTTAATCAGAGACAAAGTGATTTTTTTTGTTTTGACTGTTCCTTGGATATGTTTGTGTTTGTGTGTGTGTGTGTGTGTGTGTGTATGTGTGTAATTTTATGAAAACATTCTCTGTAGCGATAGTCATGGAAACCACTGCCACCTTAATCCTCATAGTCAAGTCATGCTAGAAGTCTATCCATTTACTACTTGTATTAATGTGTGATGAGATTTCTCAGATAAATAGAATAAAATGTGAGACAGAAAATAGATCTCTTTGTTGGAAATGAGTCATTTCCAAAGTTGTGAGCTATTTTTCATTTAGTCCATTAAAAATACTGTCCAAAAACCTCTCAAAATCTAACAGTATTTTTCTGGCAAACACTTAACACTTAACTTCTCATTTTTCCCCCTATATTTGCTGAATGATGTGTTGCCTAATCTTTCATCCACAGATGACTGCTTTCTTATTGGATTACAATGGTCGATTTTCCTCTCCATGGGTTTTCTGTTTCTATGTGCCAGTATCTGTAAAATGAGAAAGGTGAACTGGTTGACCTTGAAGATCTCTTTACTCCCCAGATTCTGTGATCCTCTGACCTTGGGCATATCTTCTAAGACTATGGGCAAAGCACCAAACTTCTTGAGTTCTCAATTTTCTTGTCTGTACAACAATGGTGTTTGACTATCTGACCTTTTAGCTATTAAATTCTGTCATGCTATCTTTAAAACATTTGAAAAATAAACAATAAATCAGCATATTGAATTTATCCAAGCCCAGTTCCCTCATTGGTTATGTGGGCATAATAATATTTGTATTCCTTATCCTGTAGTTGCCTTGGAGAAAGCATGTTGTAAATCTGAAAAGTGCTCTATAAATGCTCAAATGCTTTTGTTATATCATTGATTTGGGAGTTCCAACCTGAGATGAAAATGCAACTCATTCATCTCTGTCCATTTTTTTAAATTCTCAACCTTGTCTTTCAAAAAGTTCTTCATAAAATGTCCATTCATTATACTTAAAACTTTCCTTACTAGATGGTTCAGTGGATTTAGCTTCAGGAAGACTTGAGTTCAAATCCCACTTCAGACACTCACTAGTCTGGGCATGTTACTTAACCTTTGTTTTCCTTAATTTCCTCAGCTATAAAATGGTGATAATTCAAAGTGCCTTACCTGCCAGGGTTGTTTAGAGGATGAAATGACATAATATTTGTAAAGTGCTTAATACGATGCCTAGCACATAGTAGATGCTTAATAAATGCTTATTCTCTTCCTTTCTCCCTTCCTCCTAATATTGAAAAACCACAAGCAACTCCTCTTTTGTGCTGGGAGGTAGTCGAGAGGTTCATGCCCCAGGATCAGTTGTAAAACAACAACAACAACAACAAAAATCCACTAGTTTTGAAGGCAGAAGACCTAAATTCAAATTATAGCTTTTATGCTTATTCTTTGTTGGTCCTTGTCCAAGGTCAAGATCTCTGAACCTCAGTTTCCTTAACTGTAAAATGGTGGGAGAGGAAGGAGAAGGTTGGGTGATCTCTAAATTCTCTTCTAATCATAAAACTATGTTTTCCATGACTTGGATGGAGCTTGGGAGACTTGAAACACAGGAAGAAGACAATAAAAAGAAGATTGGAGTTGGAACAATAAGAGAATCACCTCAAAACTAGTTGAAAAAGCAAAGAAAAAAAATCAAACAAGAATTCTAAAAATTGGGAAGTGAGAGCAGAAGTTCATGGAAAAACCATTCACGAAAAAGACAAGTTATGGGAAGATGAGTTCTTTATCCGTAGTTCCCTGTTGATGTAGAGTTAGTATGTTCTCATCAATACCTATTTTAGTATCATGCCAAAGATCGTGGAACTGGGCACCCTATATATATATATATATATATATATATATATATATATATACGAGCCCCATTTTCCTAACTGTATCTTAAAAATTAAACATGAAAACATTTCCCTTTTCATTCAAATATTTAGTGAGCAGTGTTATGTGCAAAGTGATGTAATCAGTTGGTACCACGAGGGGTATAAAGATGTTCAGATATAGGTCCCACTCTCAGTGGAGCTTTGGTATGGATGAGAAAATATATTTTAAGACTTTTAGCTCTAAATCCTATGACTTTTCAATTTTTACCAAATAATGAATTCTTATCCCCAAATCTTAAGTCTCTATACTTGTCAAATACAAAGTTACTGTATTTATTTGCTATTCTAAATTGTATGTCTACTCTCTTTTATGGATCTATTTCTTAGCCAGTACCAGATAGTTTTGATAATTACTACCTCATAATATAGTGTAAGATCTGGTACTTCTAAACTTCCTTCCTTTGCTTTTAGTTAGTTCCTCTAATATTCTTGATTTTTTGTTCTTCCAAATGAATTTTACTATTTTTCCTAATTCGATAAAATAATTTTTAGTAATTTAATGACTTTTTAACCATTTTGGGGAGCAAGGCAATTGGGGTGAAGTGACTTGTCCAGCATCACACATCTAATAAGTGTTAAGTGTCTGAAGCCATATTTGAACTCAGGTCCTTCCCAACTTCAGGGCTGTGCCATCTAGCCACCCTTCAACTATTTTTTCAGGAGGGTGCTCTGGCCAAGCCTCGATTCAGTTAAAACTTTGCCTTCTCATTCTTTCCAACTTCCTTCCAACCCTGAAGAAACCTTTGCTCTTCTGACTAGTATACCACATATCAGAGGGTCTCAGCTTTGTTTCATTTCAGTCATGATTCTACTTTCTGTATTTTTTCCATGTCTCTTCCTCCTCATCAGTAGTTCTGTACCTTGACATGCCCTACTTTCCCAATCCTTTATGCTTGGATGTATTGTCTTTATTTAGTAGAATGTAAGTTCTTGGGGGCAGGAATTGTTTTGCTTGCTTATATTTGTCTCCCCAGTATTTAGCACAAGGCCTAGCACAGGATAAATGCTTCATAGATTCTCTGTTTCTGTTGCTATCTCTTTCTCTCTCTCATCCTGTGTACATAAAGAACTATAATAGTAAAAGAGAATGTGCTAAAGGATACAAAAAGCTATCGTCTAGAGAAAAAGAGAATTTTTTAAATTAAAGCTTTTTATTTTCAAAACATAGGCATGGATAATTTGTCAACATTGACCTTTACAAAACCTTGTGTTCCAAATTTTCCCCTCCTTCCTCCCACCACCTCCTCTAGATGGCAAGTAATCCAAATGTTAAACATGTTGAAATGTATGTTAAATCCAATGTATGTATATACATTTATACAATAATCTTGCTGTACAAGAAAAATCATATCAAAAAGAAAAAAAATGAGAAAGAAAACAAAATGCAAACCAACAACAACACAGAGTGAAAATACATGTTGTGGTCTGAACTCAGTTCCCACAGTCCTTTCTGTTTAGATAGCTGTCTTTATCACAAGATCTTTGGAACTGGTCTGAATCTTCTCATTGTTGGAAAGAGTCACATCCATCAGAATTGATCATCATATAATCTTGTTGTTGCCATGTATGATGATCTCCTGGTTCTGCTCAAGAGAAGGAATTTTCTAACTAGGTGGATAGATAGAAGGAAACTTTAGAGGGGAGACTCTAATGAGCTTGACCTTGAAAGTTAGGTAGAATTACCTGGACCTCATTTGGACTGGTTGTGACATTGTAGGCAAAGGACAGTGTGTGAGGTATTGTATTTATTCAGGAGACACCAGGGAATTATTGAAAAAGCCATCCAATAATTAGCATCTTATTTTGTCTTTTTTTTTTTTTGTCTTTACGCTGCATATTACACAGTTGTACACTAAAACCTTATGAGCTTATATTGATTAGAAGGATGTTAACAAGCTGGATCACGGTCCAAGAAAGTGATTAGGATGGTGAATAACTGGAGATTTTGCCATATTGGAATCGGTTGAACAAAGAAGAAATGTTTGTTTGAAGAAAATGTTTGTTGGGTTGGGGCAGAGAGAAGAATGATAGAGAATACTAATAATTGTTAACATTTATCTAGTGCTTTCAGATTTGCAAAGTGTTTTGTGCATTTTTATGTCCTTTAGTCCTAACCACAACAATGTGAAATGGGGGCTATATATATATATTATTCCCATTTTCCAGATGAGGCAGCTGAATTGAGCATGATCACATACCTAAAAAGTAAGTGCCTCAGTAGGAATTTGAACCTAGGCTTTCCTGATTCCAAGTTCCATCCCCTAACACTACATCCTGCTGTCTCCCAGCTTCTGTCTTCCAATATTTAAAGGAGAGGATTTAAAGAAGGATTATGCTTAGATAAAATAGTCATAGGGATCATTGACCTGGACCCAAGAATATGTCTCTTCCAAACCTCTCATTGTAAAGGTGAGGATATTAGGGCTCTGGGAAGTTAAGGAAGTTATCCAAAGATATCTAGACATAGGAGTAAGTTTCTGAGATAGGATTTGAATCCAAGCCCTTTGAATCCAGAACCAGTTCTTTTTCTACTACAACACTCTGTTTTATAGTTGAAAAGGATTTGAGTCAGAGAATGTTAGATGTTTTAGTTTCAGGTCTCAGAGATTATTGAGATTATTGATCCCCAAAGAGCTTTTGTTCCTGTGGGTTGTATCTATTGATATTGAATTTATTAGAAGTTAAAAATGAAAAAAAAATTAAATATTTATTATTGAAATCACAGTAGCAAAACCATTTATGTTAACATATTTTCATGAAAAAAGATTATATTTTCTAAAGTAAAAACATTGAGAAGACTACTATTATGTTATACTTTTTTTTTTGCAAGTCTTTTTTTGTTTGTATTTTGCCCAGCTTTATAGAAATCATAGATTCTCGTATCTGTTTCTGCATTCAGTCTGTTGTGATGTTCTTTTGGTTGAAGTATATGAAGAAAATCTGGTTTCAATACAGATATGTATCTAGAAAAGGGAGGAATATTTAAATAGGCAGCTATTAACTTCTTAATTTTATTGTAGTCTTGGGGAACTTTACATGTCCACAATTATACTTTATAGAGACTGCCGATCTATTGTAAACCTCTTATTTTACAGAAGAGGAAACTGAGTCCTGTAGATGTAACCCCCTTAAGATAGCATAGAGTAGTAGTAGAGGTGAGTTTAGAACCTAAGGCCTCTGAATCTAAATCCCATTTTTTCACAATGCCATGTTACTCTCTATGACTGAACACAAGTCAAATCTTTTGGGTAGTTTAAGGGAGGGAATCATCAAGGGGAATATTAATGGTTAACTATTTTTCTTACAGCTATAAATGGCTATGTGGTGCACTGGTGATTAAGCAGAAAAAAACTGGGTCAGGGGATTATTGAACATTGAGAATTTAGACGTAATAAGATTTTATTGGTCTCAAGCTTGAGGTTAGCTGCAGTAGTCTGACCTCAAATGTATTTTTTTTCCTCTTCCACTATTAGTTATAATTGAGGGCAGAAGACTTCTTCCTCTTCAGCTGTTCCTAATATTTGAAAAAGCTTCACCTTTAGATGGAATTGTACATGATAAGCAGATTTGTAGTAATAGAGTTTTGATATGTTTGGTTTGGATCTAAATGGGGCCATCCAGAGTTCTATCCAACCCAAGGCATGAGCTGTCCTTTGGCTAGAGTTGACAGCAACTAGTGAATTAATTCAACAAAGACCCAGTTGCTGTCTTTAATTAGATTTTCCTGGTTCTAATTCTTTGAGTTATGTGTAAGAAATAATATAATAAAGAGAGCACAAGTGATATGCCATTACAAATAGTAACATTACAAAGAGAATTTTGTTATAACAAAATTTTTCCATATTCCATAAAAGAAATACTTTTTGATTTATTTGCAATGAATTATCTTGTATAGCAGATACATTTTGGTTAGTCAACAAGTATTTTATTACGGGTTTGTTAGATGGCAGCCAACTTGCCGATTGTTAAGGATACAAAGAAAGGCAAAAATACAGTTCAGCACTTTAAGGAACTTACATGCTAATGGGAGAGACATCTTGTAAATAACTAGATGTATACAAATTTTATATATAAAGGAAGTAAAAGACAATCTGAAAGGAGTTGGCCTTAGTAGCTATGGGGAACTGGAAATGTGTTCTACAGAAGATAGAATTTGAGCTGATTCTTGAAGGATTTTGATCCTAGAAGGGACTGGAACCACTCTGGAGTTCATCGAATGAGGGATAGGAGTATGTGGGGGTGATTGTTGTTGTTGATGATGATGATAATGATCTCTTTTATTTAAATCACTTTAGCAACTGAGTGGCAAATAGATTGGAATGGAAAAGACAAGTTAGGGAGACCATTAAAAGACTATTACAGTAGTCCAGGCAAGAAGTGAATGGGGATTGATAATGGTGTGAGTGTAGATATGGGGAAATATATGAGAGATGTTGGGAATATAGAAACAAGAATGATAACGTATTGGCTATTTGGAATGAGAGAGAGAAATTGAAGATGACTTTGAACTTATGGGGCTGGGTGACTAGGGAAGGAAGTAATTCCCTTGAACATAACTGGGAAATGAGGAAGGAGGGACCATTTGGGGGGTAAATAATTCTGTTTGAGCCATGTTGAGTTTCTTCTGGTCCCTTTTTCTGACAAGGTCTCCAAGGACAAAGGATTTATTGGATACTTTGTGCATTTTACATTTAGAAGAGTTGAATCATAACATGGCATGGAGGAAAAACTTATTCCACATTAGTTGCTTTAAACAATCTATATTTCAGCTGTATTGGGCTATTTGTTGTTTCCCATGTGTTACATCCCATCTCTTATTTCGATGACTTTGCACTGACTCCCATTCATTATTGGAGGACATTCTTTCTATAATGCTGCTTTTTATAATTCATAGCTTCCTTCAAGGCTCAGTTCTGACACCATATCCTATACAAAGACTTTCCTGATCTTCATAGTTGTTAGTACTCACCACTTCTTGAAATTACTTTGTATTTATTTGCCCATGGAAAGGTTTTATCTTTCGAGTAGAATATAAGTTTCTGAGGACAGGAATAGAAATATCCACTGCAGGATTTGCTCTAGTAATTTTCTTCTAATTGGAAGAAATTTGTTTTATCTGTAGTGATAGAGGGATGAAAGCGGAGGTAATTGTATGATTTCTTTAACTAGATGTCCTTTCAATAAGTCTCCCATTTTTCCTTATTTTATGCTATTATTTTGAGCATATAAATCCATCATATAGAATCTGTACCCAAATCTAAGGTTCTCAGTTATATAATTCTTTTTTTTTTGAGGGGGGGCTTCCTTTAAACATTCTAAACAGCTTAATATTCTGGAAAGAAAAATTTATTTTTCAGGGCTTTATGATCTCTCTGTGTGTGTCTGTCTCTCTCTCTCAAAATCCTCTTCTTCAAGTTTCCATAAATAGAGCTTTTAGGAATAAAAATAATGCCGACTTTCATGGGATTTCTGCATATCAGTAGGCGTAGAAAGCTTATTAGCAGGAACTCATAATAGAGAGTTTTGTCCTAAGATTTCAAATTTCAGGAAAGTTAGACTAAAAAACAAAAAGAAGATAGAATGGGTAGAAACATCTGGGAATATACCACTATCGTGTTGTATGAAATCATATTTAATGTCTGTGTATGTGTTTTTAGATTTACTTATTTACCTAAATAAAAAAAAAAACCACAACCTAGTTTTCTAGATGTAATAGTAATATAGTAATAGTAAATCACATTAGAATTCTTACTTGATCCAAGAGGGAAAATATGAGTGGGGAATCAAAGCAACTATCTTTTATGCCCAGTTATACTTGAGTAAATGAATGAAACCAGGCATTTATTAAGAACTAATTATGTGCCAGGCATGGTACTAAATGCTGGAAATATGAATACAAAAGTTGCTTATATTCTAACGGGGTAAACAGCATACATAGGGGAAGAATAATAGCCAACAAGAAGTACTTTGATCTACAAAGTTCTGGGGATGCCAAGTGGGACCATAGAGAAGTAGATTAATGTATCCTACCAATGATTAATAATAGAGTTGATTTAATTGTGGTTCATGGTTCCAGGACTGAGGAGGTTGGAGAGGATAGGAAAAAGTACTTTTTCTCTGATAAGAGACATAACACTGATGTCTAAAATATCAGCTTCTGATAAGAAACATAACACTGATGCTTAAGACAAAATCCTCAATCTGGCATTTAAAGCCATCTACAAATGGGACTTAAAAGCAGTGCAGTGGAACAGATAGAGCATCTCAGTGTCAGGAAGACCAAATTCAATTCCTATCCCTGAGGCATAAAACAGTCTTTGTGACCTTTGTTCCCTCCAGTCAACTTGCTAGAAATATAGCTGAAGAGTTGATGCTGTCCTGCATTAACAGTAGAAGGATTTTCTTCACTGCGAGTCCCCTATGCCCATAAAAATTAGGACTCTGGTTTAAGAAACCCCTCAAATCTGCCTCCTATCTGCCTTTCAAGTTTTATTGAAGTATATTGGTGTGGGAATAGTTTGTATAAGTAATATTCAGTGAAATTATGTGTGTATGTAAATGGATAGATGGATGGATGGATGGATATTAGTATGGCATAGTGGGTATAAAGGCAGCCACAAAATCAGGAAGACCTGAAATCAAACTCCACTTCAGATTCATACTAGCTTTGTGACCCTGTAGACTTATATTGAGAGAGTTTCCATACATAGTTATATATACCCTAAAATTGCAGGCCCAATCCCTAGCTATTCTTAATTGTGTGTGTATGTGTGTGTGTGTGTGTGTGTGTGTGTGTGTCTGTCCGTCCATCTGTCTATGTCTAAAGATGAGGTGAGTTAGTCAATATACCCTTACTTGAAGTAGGTAACAAGATTCCCTATCAGCCAGCGTCAGTGTGAGTCCTAGACTAAGCATGAAGTCTTTGAAAGCCATCTGGTGAAGTAAAAGGCTGAGGCAGCCCTGTGGTGCAGTGGATATAGCTCTAGGGCTGGAGTCAGAAAGAGCCATGTTCAGATCTGTCCTCAGAGATTTACTAACTGTGTGATCTTGCATAAGTCACTTAACTACTCTTTGCTTCAGTTTCCTCAAGTGCAAAATAGGGGTAATAATAGCACCTACCTTTCAGGGTTGTGAGAATCAATGAAGTAATAATATTTGTAAAGTGTGAAGCACATAGTTGGTGCTATATAAATACTTATTTCCTCGCTCCCCTTCTCCCCTGCCCTAAATCATATCAGATAAGGAGAATTGTTCCAATTGGCTAGGGATTTCAGTGTACACTGTGGGTCCTTTATAAAAGTTCCTAAAGAGGAACTTCCTGAAGTAAAGAGAACTTCCTTGGCTAGCTCGTTTTCCTAACCCAATTTTGATCAGAGAAGGATATTGAGAAGGATTCTGAGATGGGATAGAGTAATGGTGTTATGTGCCTAGGGAGCCATGGATAGAATCTGACTAAGACTCAACAGAGAGCACAGCAAAGGAACTCCACATGTCTAAGGAGAACTTGAGCATCCCACTAATGGGAGAAAATGACTTTCAGCCATTGGGAGCTGTGAATGACCCCTTTGCTGCCTTGTGCTTTGTAAATCTTTCCTCATTTTCTCTTTGACTCTGTACGTGTACTTGGAAAAGTATATTCTTGGATTATCAACTGTTCTTACAGTTGATAATTACATTACCTTGGTAAATATCCCTTTCAAAAGCAAAATTAATCCTCCACTGACAATCTTTGTGTTGGGGCGTAGAAGGGGAGTGCATCCCTGAGTGCTCGAGCTGATCGCTCTAAAGCTTTAGAGAATCATCCCTTGAGATACCTCCTCAAAACTGAAAAGGAGATGGAGCTGCTAGTCTTGGAGATCCAGTTCATCATCAGTGAGAAGAGGAGTTGGGATAAGTATCACCTAGAGCTTACATGGACTATATAATTCATGTGGCTTAGGACCTGTGTAACTTGAGGCAAATCTTGTCCCCTCTGAGAAATGAGAGGATTGGATGGGATGACCTCTTAGTTCCCTTCTAAGAGCATATTCCTATATATATAGTTCAATTTCCTCTTATAATTCTTATTATTTCTTTTTTTTTTTCTTTTCTTTTTTTTGACTTGGCTTGGCTTTCCTTGAGAATTACAGCTGTGATCTTCCTGGGAGTTAAATGAAAGTCCCAGAATGACTGCAGAAAAGGAAACAAAAAGGCAAAGGCTGGTAACAGCAGAATATAGAAAATATATTGGGAAATTTGATGTTCAAGGAAATATGTTCCCATAAATCTCTCATAAATATGGAGAATCGGCCTTTTTCTTTCAGTTTTATATTACCCTAGAGATATGCCAGCGCTTTAATGCTTTGATAAGATGGGAATAAAACAGAAAGTGGAAAATATCCAGCTCTTTGATCTCTGTCTTTATGCCTTTGTCTTTTATACCATCATTTTAATTTGTAGAATCTCTGGGTATCCCTCTCCTCTATACGTTCCAGTTTAGATGCTTCTCCATATTTATCTCTATTTTTTTCTTCAGGATTGAGCATATGGGACCTTTTCTGCCAGCCATAATAATGTGAGGACTTTAGGTATTTTCTTAGCTTGTCTGATAAGAGTATATATAATCTACTGATTGATAGACATTAAACATTATCTGGAAAGGTGAGGATTTTAAAAAATCTATTTTAAGCCTCAAAAGGAACCTTTGAGGAAGAATCTTAGAATTCTAGTGCTGGAAAGGAATGTGTTTTCTAGTCTGTCTCTAAGGCAAATCAGTATATTCCAGATGGTAGATATGGTTTCATTTTTCATTATGATTAAAATAATAAAACCTTCAAGTTTACTTGGGCAAATGATGTTTATGGTGCATATTCCAAATAAAATGGCATAAATGTATTTTAGACATCATATTTTTAAATTACCTAGTATCATATAGTGTAGTGCCACGGTCAGGATAAGACAAGATTTAGCATCTTATACATTAAAGGATCAGAAAGCTTGGAATATGATATTGCTTGTTATTTTATATAATGGTACTGTTAATATGTACAATGTTTTCCTGGTTCTACTCACTTCACTTTGCATTAGTTCATATAAGTTTTTTCAGATTTTTCTGAAATCAGTCTAGTCATCATTTCTTATAACACAATAGTATTCTAAGAAATAATAATCAAGGTTTTCAAACATGGAAAGGATAATGTTATATACAATAATAGTAATTTTGTACAATGATCAACTATGAATGTCTTAGATATTTTCAGCAATATAATCCAACACAATTCTGAAAGACTCATGATGCAAAATGCTCTCTATCTCCAGAGAAAGAATTAATGGAGACTTGAGGCATTTTTTCCTTTTCTTTTTTGGGGGCTGTGTATGGGCAGAGGGGGAAATCTCTGTTTTTTTTTTTTTCACAGCATGACTAATATGTATGGCATGCCTGCACATTTATAACCTATATCAAGTTGCTTGCCTTCTCAAGGTAGGGAAAGGAGAGGAAGGAAGAGAGTATAGAATTCAAAATTTAAAGAATAAATTTTAAAATTGTTTTTACATGTAATTAAAAAAATAAGTGAAAAACACTTGCAACAGCCTTTCATTTTCTTAGATAGGTGGGGGACTACAGATATAGAGTAACACTCTATACTGTCAGCTGAAGTTGGTTGATCTTTTGGTTGCTTTTACTAAACTGTTTTTCTTTGTTACAAAAGGTTTTTTTGTGGGTGCTATATTGGACACAGGGTTTTCTAAGTAAATATGTGCACTGCAGGGATCCTGTTGTATAATTTAGTGGTCCCCATTTCCTTTTGAATTTGACACCACTATGTAAACAGTAAAACTTGACAAAAGACTGCAGGTCAGAAATGACTGTACTGTTTCCCTTATAAAAGTATATTTGCAGCAATTATATATCTTCAAAATCTTCACCAGAAACTTAAATATTGAAATTTCATTAGAATTATATTGCTGAGAATATGTAAGACATTCATAGTTGATCACTTTGTAATATTACTGTTATTGTATACAATGTTCTCCTGGTTCTACTTGCTTCACGTTGTATCAGTTCATATCTTTCCAGTTTTTTCTGAAATATAGAAATGAAATGTTGGTATTTTTTGGTTAATCCTTTTAATAAATCCCGAGTTTATTGCCTCTGTGGAAACTTATCTCTACGATACCAATTTCTTTTTATTATACTTTGTGGCTGTCAATTCTGGAATATCATGTTGGGATGAAAAGAGAGAATGGATTTAGAATCATGGGCAGCAAGCTAGATGGCACAGTGGTTAGAATGCTGGACTTGGGTTCAAATCCAGCCTTAAATGATTATTAGCTGCGTAACCCTCAGCAGGTCTCTACTTTGGCTTCCTCAACTATAAAATGAGGGTGATCTTAGAATCTACTTCCTTGTATTATTGTTACAATCAAATGAGATAATATTTTTAAAGCACTTAACATAGCACCTGGTGTAAACAGCTCCATTAGAATGTAAGCTTCTTGAAATTAGAGTCTATCTTTTGCCTCTTTTTATATGCATAGAACTTAGCACAATATTTTTCATATAGTCAATATTTACTTATTGATTAAAACATATTAGGCATTTAATAAATGTTTATTTCTTTCCCTTCCTTCCTTCTATTTGAATCCCCACTCTTCCACTTAACTGTTTGAGAAGACAAATCACTTTTCCTCTCTAGTGTTGGACTAGAGGACATTTAAGCTCCTCTCTGATACAATTGTATGATCCTGTGTTCTTATAATAAAAATTCAAATCGTTGGTGACCTTAGTGGTAACAGACACATTCTGACTATAAATATACTGTAGCCGTAGGTCCATTGGAGGCTACTTTATATGTTAATTATTACTTTTGAAAGTTCTACTTTTCTACATTTCTTTCACTTTAATTATGTCTGTAGTTCTTTAAATGTACACTGTCCTTTCTCAAAATGGGAAAGTATCTTTTTGCCATTGATGTTTCTACATAATTCTCTCCTTTTTAGCCTTCTCAAAGAAAGCAAATTGGTGCATTTAATCCATCTGATGCTTTCTTTCTAAATGTTTCATTGTTGCATCCTTTGGTTTTAGGAATACTTACAAACCTTTTTTTATAATCATGTTTTTCCCCCCACATTGGAGAAATCTATTTTCTGTTCTTTCCATTCTCAACCCCTTTGAGAAAAAAAGAAAAGAAAATTCTTATAATAGATATGCATAGTTAAGCAAAACAAATTTCTGTATTGACCATTTCCAAAAATATATATACCTCATTAAACAGAGTGAATCTATCAGCTCTCCATCAAGAACATCACCTTCATTTCTGAATATTCCTCCCACTTCCCTACCTAGTAAGCCAACCATTGTAACCAAGTATAAAAAGGGTGTGGGGGGGGAAGCAATTCAGCAAAAATAACAAACTCATCTTCCCAATGTGTCATCTTTTGTCCACTTCCTATGAATGTAAAGACTATAATCCCTGCAGTGTTGAATACTAAAGACACTTTAGTTTTTTGTCTTGTACATTTTGCCACTTCTGTGATAACCTCTTCTAAAATGGACTTCCTATTTGTTGCCATAAATTATTCCTTTTGTTTAGGCTAAATTGGCAGTTAAGGCCTATTTTCTCTGTTTTGCTATCTCTGGAGATGAATGACCAAGCAATGCCTGCCTTCACTTTGTGTACTCAGATCCTTTCAAATTATTTATCTGTTTATTTGTTTGTTTGTTTGTTTATTTTTGCAAGCTTGAATTCCTTAAGCTTGTCTCATGGGTCTTACTTTTCGGCTTCTTATAATTATTTTTCTATAGTTGCTTTTCTAGGGGTTCTTTCCAAATAGTTCCAAGTTCTTTAAAAATGTGACTCACACTGTTTTAAAACTTTGTTAAAGCTTCACTGAGCTCATGCAAAATCTGTCCTGGCTTTCCTGCTTATAGATTTGCCTTCACTTTTTGGATAGAGGCAAATTTATGCTCGATGGAAGAAAATAACTACTTAACAATTAGAACCCTTCAAAAATGAACCAAACTGCCTCAGGAGATAGTAAGTTCATCTTCAATCAAAGCCTGGATGAGCAACTATTTGTTGGGTAGCTTGAATAGCTTAATATCAGGCTAGCTTTTTATATCACTGACACCATGAGGACAAGTCATAATAGTCTACCTTCCAGTCTTGATATCTCATTCTTTCTGTCTTCTTCTCCAATGTGTGCCAGCCAGCATCTCTTTCTGTTGCATCTGCTAAGTCTATTATAATAAAATTTTTTTTTTTTTAGTTTGGCTACTTTTTGCTTGCTTTTCTTTAGCTCAGAAATTTGAGCCTGCTGCATCCCTATTTTATTTAGGAGTCATTTCTTTGATTTGCAAGTTTACTTAGAATTTGCAGTGTCATTAACTATATTTGAAAGCTGCTGAGTCCCTTTACTCTGAAATTCATTGATAAAGTATTGGACCCAATAAAGTATTAAATACCTTACTAATTTAATTTAAATTAATTAATTTAAATAAAGTATTGTTTAATAAATCTGTGCTGCTGTTGATGATAATCCTAATTTGATATAGTTGAGTCATTTCAGTCATGTTCAGCATTTGGGGTTTTCTTGGCAAAGATACTGAAATGACTTGCCAGTTCTTTCTCCAGCTCATTTTGCTGATGAGGAAACTGAAGCAAACATGGTTTAATTGAGTTGCTCAGGGTCATAGAGGTAGTAAGTATTTAGGGTCAAATTTGAACTCCAATCCTCCTGACTCCAAGCCCAGATCTCTATTCATTGAGCCATTAGGTTGATATTTATCCTAATCCCTGACATTAATCACACTTTATAAAACACTTCACAACAAATCTGTGTGTGGAGCAATGTAATTTAATTCTGTAGGCATAATTACCATGTGGTAATTGACTAACAAACGATGGGCGGGGGTTTGATATAACCCAGAACAAACTAGATTGAAGTTTTGCCTCTGATACATGTTAGCAAGCAGTGTGGCCGAAACTCTTTGAAGCTTTCTTTATAAGTTTCAGAGAAAGTGTCAACCTGCATTAGTAGAGGGAATTCCTTACCTGGAAAATGATACTTATAGAAATGCAGGGGCTAGTTCCTTTTCTGTATCTCAGGCACTAAATGCTAGGCAGACAAAGACAAAATACAAATAATCCCTGCCCTCAAGAAGCTTACTTTTTACTAGAGGGAAACAAGGTGTATACAGATGAACTAATACAAGATGTTTTGTTGTTCAAAGTAAATACAAAGTCACAAAGAGATCATAAAAGAGGGGAAAGGCCCCACATGTGCAAAAATGTTGTTTGTAGCAGGTCTTTTTGTGATGGCAAGGAAACCAATAGATGTCCATCAGTTGGGGTGGCTAAGTAAGTTATGGTATATGAATGTAATGGAATATTATTGGTCTATAAAAATGATGAACAGATCAAACTGTGCATACCCTTTGACCCAGCAGTGTTTCTACTGAGCTTATATCCCAAAGATATCTTAAAGAAGGGAAAAAGACCCACATGTGCAAAAATGTTTTTGTAGCCTTTTTTTGTAGTGGCAAGAAACTGGAAACTGAATGGATGCCCATCAATTGGAGAATGGCTGAATAAATTATGGTATATGAATGTTATGGAACATTATTGTTCTGCAAGAAATGGTCAGCAGGATGACTTTAGAGTGGCCTGGAGAGACTTACATGAACTGATCTAAGTAAAATGAGCAGAACCAGGAGATTATTGTACATAGCAAGAGCAAGATTATATGATGATCAGTTCTGATGGATGTGGCTCTCTTTAACAATGAGATGATTGAGGCCAGTTCCTTTGTTCTTGTGATGAAGAGAGCCATCTGCAACCAGAGAGAGGACTGTGGGAACTGAGTGTGCATCACAACATAGCATTCTCACTCTTTTTGTTGTTCACTTGCATTTTGTTTTCTTACTCCTTTTCTTTTTGATGTGATTTTTCTTATGCAGCAAGATAATTATATAAACATGTTTACATATGTTGGATTTAACATATATTTTAATGTGTATAACATATATTGGATTGCTTGCCATCTAGGGGAGAGGGTGGGGGAAAAGAGGGGAAAATTTGAAACACAAGGTTATGCAAGTGTCAGTGTTGAAAAATTATCCATCCATGTTTTGAAAATAAAAAGCTTTAATAAAAACAAGGGGTAAAATAAATTTTAAAAAAATATTGAATAGACTGATTTTAGAAAGGCCTGGAAAGATTTATGTGAATTGGTGATGAGTGAAGTGAGCAGAACAAGGAAAACATAATAATAGTAAGATTGTGTGATGATCAACTATGATAGACTTGGCTATTCTCAACAATACAGTGATCCAAAAAAACCATCCAGTGATGGATGGAAAATACCATCTGTATCCAGAGAAAGAACTATGGAGACTGAATGCATACTTTTGATTGAAGCATACTCTTCACTTTTTTGTTTTTTTTCTCTTTTGGTTTTCTTTTCCTTTTGTTTTGATCTTTCTTTTATAACATGACTAATATGGAAATGTGTTTAAAATGATTGTACACATATTACTTATATCAGATTGCTTGGTTTCTTGGGAATGGGGGAAATAAGAGAGGGATGGAGAAAAAAATTTGGAACTCATAATCTTTTTTTTTTAATTTTCAATTAAATATTTTTTCTTTCTTTTTTTTAAATTTTATTTTATTTGCAAAACATACGTATGGGTAATTTTTAAACATTAACCCTTACAAAGCTTTCTGTTACAAGTTTTTCCTTCCTACTCCCCACCCCTCCCCTAGATGGCAGGATATCCACTACATGTTAATTATGTTAAAATACTTGACAAATCGAATATATGTATACATATTTCCACACTTATCATTGTTGTGCAAGAAAAATCATATCTACAAGAAAGACATATCAGATAAAGGAAACACAATGGTAAGCAATCGAAAGTATGAAAATGTTATGTTGTGGTCCACATTTCACATCCCTCTCTCTGGGTGTATAAGGCTTTCTTCAGTGAACAATTGGAAGTGGTTTGAAACATTTCATTGTTGAAGAGAGCCATGTCCATCAGAATTGATCGTCATATAGTATTGTTGTTGCCGTATATAATGATCTCCTGGTTCTGTTCATTTCACTCAGCTTCAGTTCATACAAGTCTCTCCAGGCCTCTCTGAAATCGTCCTGCTGGTCATTTCTTACAGAACAATAATATTCCATAATATTCATATATCATAATTTATTCAGCCATTCTCCAATTGAAGGGCATCCATTCAGTTGGAACTCAAACTCTTTACAAAAATGAATTTTGAAAACTATTTTTACATGTAATTGGAAAAATAAGATATTGTTGAGAAGAAAAAAAAAAAGGAAATATAAAGTAAGTTTAAAAGCAGAATAAGGACCAGGAGGAGGAATATTGACCAGGAATAATTTTCCCTGTCAATATGTGTTAAAGATGAGACTTCAACTCAGGTTTTCCTAATTCCAAGGCTGGCCCTCTAATCACTGAGCCATAGCACTTCTCATTTGTTGTTGTTTTCCTCTCCTCCCCTCCCTCTTCTCTCCTCTCCTCTCCTCCCCTCCCCTCTTCTCCTCCCCTTCCCTCCCCTCTTCTCCCCTCCCCTCCCTCT
>JAJPUD010004531.1:4994-20540 GCA_023553655.1 Myrmecobius fasciatus
GGCTGTTGTGTGTTGTGTGTTGGGGCCATTGTGTGTTGTGGCTGTTGTGTGTTGTGTGTCGAGGCCATTGTGTGTTGTATGTTTTGGGGCTTTTGTGTGTTGCATGTTGTGTGCTGGGGCCATTGTGTGTTGTGTGTTGTGGCCATTGTGTGTTGTGTGTTGGGGCCGTTATGTGTTGGGGCTGTTATGTGTTGTGGCCATTGTGCGTTGTGGCTGTTGTGTGTTGTGTGTTTTGAGGCTGTTGTGTGTTGTGAGTCAGGGTCCTTGTGCACCGTGTATGTCGTGCACAGGGCCGCGTGCTCAGTGTCCAGCGGCCCCCGGCAGACGGGCACTCACTGAGACAGCAGGTCGGCGTGGTAGTAGTAGTCAGAGAGCTTGTTGAGGAAGGAGCGCGGCTCCAGGATGAAGGTGGGCAGCACGACGCGCGACAGGTCCATCCCCGGCCGCAGCTGCTTCAGCAGGATCCAGATGAGGCTCTTGTTCTCCTCAGAGACCGTCTCTGTTTGCGATGATTCTCCTGTCTGAGGGAAGAGAGAGCTCAGCCCAAGGGCAGGACCCCACCTGCCTCCTCAGCCTGGCGGGGAGGCCGCCCAGACTCCTGCTTCTGTCGGTGGTACCCTGGACTCCATACCCCTCTCCCCAATAGAAGCCAACTCCTGCCTCTGTCCATGGTACTGCAGACTCTGCGCCCCTGTCCATGGTAGAAGCCATGGACTCTAACCATAGAGGCTCAGACTCCCACCTCTGTCCATGGTACTGCAGACTCTGCACCCCTGTCCATGGTAGAAGCCATGGACTCTCCCCATAGAGGCCCTGGACTTCCTGCCTCACTTTGCTCGTCTGTAAGATGGGGCCATCCCCAAGAAGCACCTGCTCCATGTACCTCCCCAAACTCTTCGTAGATCTGCTCGATGTACGTGGTCCCCTTTTTCTCCCGACCAAGCTCCCCAGGGGTCTCCGACTGCTCACTCTCGCTGTCGTTGGTCTTGCGGCTGTTCTCTCGGGTCTCGTTCTCCGACCCCTCGATGGTGTCCTTCTCTGACCTGTCTGAAAAGGCGTCGTTCTCCAGCTGGTGGTTCTCCAGGGAGGCTTCCGTCAGCCTGGAACACAGAGGGAGGCCCCGATGATGCTGCCTGCCCCTGGGGCTCCTGGGGGCTCTGTGCTGAGGGCCAGGCCACGAGGCCCGAACCCAGGCATGGAGGGTGATGGGATGACCTGCCCGGACCTCCCCTCCCTGGTCTTGCCCTCCCCAGCCCTCCCCCACCCCCCAGTCCTGCCCGGCCCCTGGCTCACTGAAAGAGATCCTGGTCCGACATGGTCCCAGAGTGCAGCAGCCCATCCAGAGGCATCGGGGAGGAGTCCGGCTGGCTGGTCAGCTCTCCATCCTTCCCCGGCTTGGAGGTGCTGAGCCGGAAGAGGCTGGAGCAGCGCAGGGCCAGCTCCAGGGCATCCAGCCAGCAGCGGCCTGTGGGGGAGAACGGCTGGGATGGCTCATGTGGCTCCCTGGCGGGAGGGTGTCTCCCCAAATCTCCACATCAGCCACCCCAAGAAGGGCCTGGTGGTCAGGACCCACAGGCAGCAAGCTGAGTCTAAGACCAGGAGCCGCTCCCCAGAGGGCACAGATGGGCACAAGCGGGTCTTAGAGAAAGGATTTCAGAACATCGGTGACGGGCTGGCAGACTAAGAGTGAGGAAATCCGGATGGACCCAGGCTGGGGGCTTCATACCCGGGGGGCATGAATGGGAAGGGCCAGGGGTGGGGGGCCTCAGTGTGAAAGGCAAGGGTGCTAAGTCATTGTTGGTGGAGCTGCAGACCCAGTGGGAATGGTGTGGGCAAAGCACTTAGGGTGGCCCCCCCCAATAGCCTTAATTTTTCCAAATCTACACGCAGAAGAAGTTTCCAGCTGCGCCCCCTGACCCCCCAGCCCCCCAAGAGAGTGAGCCAGAAGGTTTAGGTGAAATAGGTTTAATTCCTTTTAATGATAAAATCATTAAAAAGCACACACTTAACATCTCTAACTGACCCAGAGCTGCCTCCACTTGGTACAGACCCCTGAGGTCAAGGTCAGGGAGAAAGGTTCCACTGACACAAAATACTGATAGCGGCATGGTGGCAAGGAACTCGCCCACTGAGCCACAGCGCACCAATGGAAGGGCATTTATTAGGCCCTTACTGGATGCAAGAACTGTGCTGGGCTCTGAGGTTGCAAAAGGAGGCTGTTTCTGGACTCCAGGAGCGTATGTGACTGCACTTAGAACACTGGGAAGACTTGAATGGCCCGATGCAGAGGGAAGGGGCAGTCATGGCCACAAGAGCAAGAAGCAGCCCCAAGGAAGAGCTACACAAGGAACCACCACTGGGAAATGAAAGCCCCTTCCTCCCTTCTCTGCAGGTAGCAGGTCAGCCTCGTGGGGCTGAGGCCTTAATCACAGGGAGGGGGGGAGACGGAGGGATGCACTGGGCAGGGCAGAACAATGAGGAAGCAAAAAGGGGGAGTCCTTCTGGCCGGGGACCACCTTCGCCTGGGTCCGTACACTTGTTGGTTATTCTGATTATGAGTCTCCTGTGTGCTTCTGGTGAGAGCTGCCCATTCATATCCCTGACTGTGAGGGAGCAGCTCCCGTCCTAGAGAGTCAGCTAATTGCCCATGAACTTACAGAGCGGACCCTTCTCAGGGACCTCTGCCTCTACTGTGCTAAGGGGTATGCTGTCTGGACACAGTAAGTGATTAATGATTGCTTTTTCATTCATGAACTAAACAAAAATAAAGTGTTTTCCTCACAGGGAGGAAGGAAACAAGCATTTCATTATATTTCTCTATAACTCTCTATCTCTCCTGTCTACCTATCTATCTATCTACCCATCCATCCATCTTCTATCTAACTACCTACCCATCCATCCATCCATCCATCCATCCATCCATCCATCCATCTACCTATCTCTCTCTCCCTCTCTCTCTTTTTCTGTCTCTCTCTTTCTCTCTCTCTCTCTCTCTCCATCCATCTATGCATCTACCCACCTACTCATCCATCCATCTACTATCTTGTCTGTCTGTCTGTCCGTCCATCCATCCATCCATCCACCCACCTACTCATCCATCCATCCATCCATCCATCCACTATCTTGTCAGTTTGTCTGTCTGTCCATCCATCCATCCATCCATCCATCCACTATCTTGTCAGTTTGTCTGTCTGTCCATCCATCCATCCATCCATCCGCCCACCTACTCATCCATCCATCCATCCACTATCTTGTCCGTTTGTCTGTCTGTCCATCCGTCCGTCCATCCATCCACTTATCTATCTACTACCTGTCCATCTTTCCATCCATCCATCCATCCATCCATCCATCCATCCATCTACCCTTCTATCTATGTGGATATTTCCCCCAGTTTTCAAACTTTGGGGGGTAAAGTTGCGTCCCCAGTCCTGTCCCTCCCTGAGATGGTGAGCAATCAGCTATCAATGATTACATGCACAATCATGTGAGACTTTCCATATTAGTCATTTAAAATAAGCATTTATTAAGCACCTACTGTGTGCCAGACACCGTACTATTTACGCACTGGGGATAGGAAAAGAGGTAAAAGGCAGCAGCCCTGCCCTCAGGGAGCTGACAATCGGATCTGGGAGCTGATCTGATCTCTAGGAAGGAAGCTACGTACAGGAAGAATGGGAAGTCATTCTTGGGGACGCTTCCTGCAAGGGGAGAGCTTTCCGCCGGGCCTTAGGGAGGCCAGGAGTCAGAGCCGGGGGGGAGGGCCTGGCTTGGTGGTGGGCGAGGAGCAGGGGATGCGGCACTTCCTCAGACCACCACAGGAGGGCTCTGTAGGGCAAGGGTGGAAGAGGATGTTTGTTGAACCAGGCTCTCTGCCTTGGGGCGGGGGCCCAGAGGTGGAGGCTGGGGGCCCCCAGAGGGGCTTTGGGGGCCGACTCAGGTGTGACAAGGGAGGAAACTGAGGGCCAAAGAAAGGGCCCCAAGGCCCCCTTGTGCATAAATGCAGAACCCAGCCAAGAAGCCCGGGCTGGGGTCCCTCGGGCCACCTCTTTTCTGGGGTCCTCCGGCTTCCCTCAGGGATCCTCCTCGCCCAGGGAGTGGGGTCTAGGCTAGAAAATAAGGCCCAAACTTGGGCCGTTGGGGTTCCTGTCAGCCCTGGGGGCTCCCCCAGATGGCGCTGGGGGTTCCGTCTCTGAGACACGTCACGTTCTTACATTCTACCGAGAAAATGACCTGGTGGTTCTTGGCTCTGGTCTAGAACCCATAGTTCTGCATAGGAAAGCTCTGTAGTCAATGGCTGACCGACTCACTGAGTAGCTGCAGGACCCACTCTGCCGTGCCCGGGCAAGCTCTGGGGGCAGAGACTCCGGGCACAGGGACCCGGACTGAGAAGGCGTCTAATTAATGCTTGTTGATTTTGTATTCTGGAGAGACCTCCCTGCTCCTTGTCTCCCTGTCGCCTCAGTTTCCCCTTCTGCCAGATGAGGAGGCTCAATCGGACTGTGCCAAGGGTCTCTTCTGGCTACAGAGTCGGAGGGGCTGGCCGTGTCCAGCCTGGCTCACAGAAGGCACTTAATAAATGCGCACGGTTGTGGGGAAGCAGAGTGAAGCTTGAGCCAGGCGGAGCACGGGCTGTGGGGCGAGAGGGGGCCCCTGGAGAGGGAGCCCTTCTGCTCCACAAAGCTGGGGGGGCTGAGGCGCGGCTGGCAGCATCTTAGAGCGGACCAGAAGGGAAGGCGGGCAAGGGCGGGGAGGGGGACTTACCGTCGGACTCAGAGGGCGCCCTGAAGATTAGGTAACTGCTGGGGAGCGGCTGGGTGATGGAGCCCACGTTCTCACCTTTGGGTCCCTGTGGAGCAGACACACGGACAGGTGATGGAGCCCAGGGGTGTCCCCCATTATCTGAGGCCCCGGGGCCCCCCATTATCTGAGGCCACAGGGAGCCCTCCCAGGGGAGGCTGCCCAGGCAGTCTGGTACCCATGCCATCAGGAAAAGACGGGCATTTAGTAGGGCCTCGGCAGAGCACAGAAGGGATCCCGGCAGTCAGTTCTAGACTGCCCGGTGGTGCCATAGTGTGCTGAGCGTGGGGTCCAAATCCAGCCTCAGACCCTTCCTAGCTGTGGGACCTTTAGCTGTTTGCCTCAGTTTCCTCAACTGTGAAATGGGTCTAATCAGCACTAACCTCCCAGGGCTGTTGCCAGGCTCTGATGAGACATTAATTCAGCGTGGCGCACAGTAGGTATTATCCTCCTCCCCCAGTCGAACCCCTCAGATGCCTGGCGCTGACCCCCACAGCCGGGGGGCTGGGGTCTGCCGTGGCTGAGGCCGGGGGCCCTCCCCGCTGGGAGAAGGCTGGGCGCGCGGTCAGCTAGTTGCCAGTCTGCCCCCCCCCCCCCATTACAGGGCCCTCCTGCCCCTCCGCCCCCCGGGCTCTGCCCTCTTGGGCCCCCTCAGCTCCTACCTTCATGGCCCAGATGGACTGGTCCAGGGGGTGGAAGAGCTTGAAGCAGAAGCCGTCCTTCTTGGAGGGCCTCTCGATGAGCTCGCACGAGTGCAGCAGGATGGTGCCCACCCACTGGCCCACCTTGGGCGTCTTGTAAACCAGCAGCACGCCCGGCTTCAGGATGCACCAGAGCTTGGTCCAGCCCTTCAGGGTCCCCCGGATCTGAGACGGGGGCGAGCAAGAGCCTCAGGAAGGCCGGGATCTCTGCCCAGCCTCCCATTTCCCAGGAGGGGAAACTGAGGCTCCCCCTCCTGCTCCCCCAGCCAGAGGAGCACCCCCATTTCAGGTGTGGAGCATCCCCTTCTCCCCTCCCCGGCTCTCCCATTCCCCCCTGGGCTGCTCTGTTCCCAGAGTAGAGAACGGTCCGTTCTGCTGCGAATGACAGGCCCGGCCCAGGACCAGCCCTGGAAGGTGCTTCCCCGGCCTCTTGGGCCATGGCCGGGCCTGTGGGGGCCTTGACCCAGCCCCCCTCTGGCCACCCAGGGCCTGAGGGGGAAGAGGAAAGAGCCGTCTGAGTGTCCCTGGAGTTGGACAGTGGGTGGGGGGCTTCCTGACTCAGGGGCGCCGGCCACTCCTCTCCCCAGAGGCCGCCATCTTTGGGCTTAGTGATGGACACATGCATCCACCCGATGGACCTCACACACACTCTCACACTCACACACACACACTCACACTCACTCTCACACACTCACACTCACACACACTCTCACACTCACACGCACACTCACACACTCACACTCTCACACACACACACTCACTCTCACACACTCACACTCACTCTCACACACACACACACTCACACACACTCACACTCACACTCACACGCACACTCTCACACACACACACTCACACTCACTCTCACACACTCACACTCACACACACACACACACACTCACTCTCACACACTCACACACTCTCACACTCCCTTTCCCAGCCTCCTGGTGGAGGGGGCGCTCTCCGAGGGCAGGGACCGTCAGCTTTCTACAGTGAGGGTGCAGGTGCCTCCCGGGATCTCACCACAACCTCTGGAAGCCCGTACCTTCAGCCAGTCGGCCATGATGACCACGCTGGGGTCCTTGAGGGCGCTGAACAGCTGCTGGGTAGCCCGCTTCTTCTCCTGGCGGTAATTCCTCTTCTGGACCTGATGCGTGGAGGCGGCTCAGGGTTAGGAAGGGGGGAGGAGGGGAAGGAGGGAGGGGAGGAGGGAGAGGAGGAGGAGCAGGGGAAGGAAGAGAAGAAGGGGAGGAGGGAGAGAAGAGTAGAGAGAGAGGAGAAGGAAGAGAAGGAGTGGGAGCAGGAGGAGGAGGAGGGAGAGGGGGAGGAGGAAGCCCGGCTTGTCTTCCCCCCCATTTAGGGCTGGTGTCAGAGGAAGAAGTGGGTCTGGAAAGCCCCCAGCCCCGTCCACCCCAAGGTCTCCCTCACCTTGAGAGTTTCCTTCTTGGTGACTTTGGCTGTTGGGGACAAGGACTCTCGGTCAGACCCATTGCAGAGACGGTAGTCATTATTCTGCTCAAAAAGAGATTGAAAGGCGCTCAGACTGTGCTCAGGTGGTGCTCAGACAGCGCGCATACAGCACTCAGATGGCGCTCGGACAATGTTCAGGTGGCGCTCAGACAGTGCTCAGGTGGCGCTCAGACAGCGTGCATACAGCACTCAGATGGCGCTCAGACAATGTTCAGGTGGCGCTCAGACAGCGCGCATACAGCATTCAGATGGCGCTCAGACAATGTTCAGGTGGTGCTCAGACAGCGCATATACAGCACTCAGATGGCGCTCAGACAATGCTCAGGTGGCGCGACTGTTCTCGGGCCTTGGGAGGAAGCGACCCCCGTGGGGTGGGCAGGGACATCAGTGCCTCGGGCTCTGGGCTCATCCCCCGGTCCCCCAGCCCCAGCCTCGGCGGGGACAATGGCACCGCATAAATGTCTTCTCAGGCTCGACTCTGCCCTCTGAAAGCCCCCCGAGGCTGGCTGAATGGGCGGTCGGGAGGGAGGGGATGCGGAGAAACAGGCCCAGGAGAGAGGGGAGGAGGGAAGAAAGGGTAAAGAGAGGAAAGAGGGGGGACAAAGGGAGGGGGAGGGCAGAGGGCTGGGAGGGAGGGAGAAGGCAGGGGAAATGGGAGAGGGAGGGAAAAAAGGAGGGGAGGGAGGGGGAGAAGAGAGCGAGACAGGAGGGAGGAGCCAAGCTGGACAGCTCCATCCGGCCTAGAGGGGCGGCACCCCAGACCTGGATCCCCCCACCCAGCCCCGCACACTCGGCTGGCAGGCTCCCGGCTCCCGAGGTGCCCAGGCCCGGGGGCTCACCTGCAGGGTTCTGGTCACGGAGACCGGCGTCGGAGGCACTTCATCCTTCAACAGGGGCACACCGTTGGTGCTCTCCATGTCCTTCCCTGCGACAGAGGGAGGGAGCCAGTGACGTGTGGGAGGGGGCCCCCCCCAGACCTCCCCGGGGGGCCCTGGCCAGAGGCAGCCTGTCACTGGGAGGGGGGAGGGGGAGCCAGGACCTCCCAGGGGGGTCACCCTCTGGCCGCTGCCTCTGGCCTTAAGCCACGTGGGTCCCCATCCTTCACTGCCCACCTGCGAGGGGATGACAGGGAAGTAAACTGAGGCTCCAGGAGCTCGGCGACTCGCCCGGTACTGGAGGATGTGAATCCAAGCCAGCTTCTCTGCCCGGGACCCTCCCTACTGACCCCCGGGCACTGCCCTCGGGCACAGACGTGGGGACACGGGCAGCAGCAGGGCGGAAATCTCGGCTTTTACTCCCTTAAGGGCAGGGGGCCGGGGTGTCGGGCCTTTCCCAGAGGTGGCAGGCTTGAGCCAAGGGCCTGGGGTAAATTCAGGCTGCTGCTGCTCCCTCTCTGGGCCTCCAGGCAGGGGTCCTGAGCAATGCAGGAGCCCCCGGGGGGCTGGGGGGCACAGACTGGTTGGATACACCCCCAGGGCCACGCCGGGAGGAGGCGGTTTGGGACGCTGGAAGGTTGAGGGGCCTGACCCCAATCCCCGTTTCTTTACAATGCGGGCTTTGGGGTGGAGCCACGCCCCTAAGGGGCCAGCCACAGCGGGCTCTGTTTCTCTCAGAGCCTCGGTTTCCCCTCCCTTCGGGAGGGATGCTCACGGACGGCCGCCAGCACAGGGGGCCTGTGGCCTTCGTCAGGGGCCTCTGCTTCTCGTGGGGGCGTCCCCTCAGCTGCCCCGGGGGGGTCAGGAGGCCTCCCTCGGCCCCCCCACATCGGCCCCAGGGATGACGCCTTCAGGCGAGGACTGACCTGGGCTAAGGGGGTAGATCTCATGGTCTCCACTGAAGAAGAGGTTCCTGGTCAGCTTCCGAGGGTCAATTTTCTGGGGGGTGGAGGAAGGTGGACAGAGGGAAAACCTGCGCCGAAGAAAGTTCTCCTCCTTCATGGCGTGAGCTGTGGGGGTTCTCTGCAAGGAAGCGACAACAGCAGTTCAGACCGAGGCGGGGCTTGTGCCCGCTGACTCCGAGCCCCCCGAAACCTCGCATCAAGGCCAGAAGAGCTCAGGGAGGGAGGGCGGCGAGGCCTTTGGGTGGGGGGACGGCGAGGCCTGGGGGAGGGGGAGCGGCGAGGCCTTTGGGTGCCCTTGGCGGCAGGCTCCAGCTTGCCCCCCCCACAGCCAGAGAGCGGGACGTTGTGCTCCCCAGAGCCCCCCCCCCCCCAGAGGGCCGGAAGGCTCCAAGAAAGCTCTGACTTCCTGCAGGAGCCTCGAAGTGTACTTTTAGCGCTCCCCAAGTCGGCGCCTAGCCAGCCATGTGATAGCCTCCTCTATCGCCGGGTGTCCCCGAGAGCCAGCCGGCTGCCCGGCCTCCGTGGGGCCTCTAACCTCCCGAGAGGCCAGAAGCCAGAGGACCAGGCGCACTGGGCAGGCGCGTCTGGAGCAGCAGGCCTCGAGCCCCCGTCTCTACAAAAGTGCCCATGCACAAGTATTAGATACCGACTATGTGCCGCCCAGCGTGCCCCAGGCGAGGGGAGAGGCCGACAGAGAGACGCGTCCTCGAGGGAGGGCCCCGGGAGACACACCAGTGATGGAGGGAGTGCGTAAGAGAGGGAGGGAGGGTCTTCATTAGAGTGAAGAACCAAGGTCCTGGGCTCACCGAGCAGCCCCGACCGCCCGGCCCTGGCCGGCTGGTCCTTGAAGGGCAATTGGGTATGGGGCTTGCCCATGACCGCAGGCTGGCCCCTCAGGGGCCACAAAAGGCTCTGGCGGGTGAGGGCTAGAACCAGAGGAGATCCCGTCCTCCAAAAAGACCCCCGGGCTCTTCCAATCCCTGTGCGGTCTCTGGGATGATGGCGCTAACCACTGCGCCCGCAATGCAAGCTCCGAACCCCACAGGGCCTGAGAACTCAGGAGATGTGGCTCTGGACTAGAGCTAGCTCCGTTACCCACTGGGCCACCAGGCCTTGGTTTCCCCACCTGTAAAAGGGGAGGTCTGGAGGAGAGTTCTAGCTTAACCTTCTCTAACCGCACTTGCCCCTCGCTCCCTGTCTCCCAAGTGCCCTCATCAGTTCTTTCATTTTGTCCTCACGAGAGCCCTGCAAGGAGGCGGAGCAGGCCGGGGTGGCTATTCCCATTTAACAGATGACAAAAAGGAGGCCCTCTGGGGAGGGCGGCCTGGTAAAGGCAGAGACCAACGGGTTGAACTTCATGGGAAAAATAAAATCCTACATGGAGGCTTCAAAAGTCAGCCTCACCCGCCAGGATGGGCATAGGGAGCCAAGGGCTCTCGTAACAAAAGGCCCTGCAGGTTCCAGGGGCCCGGCCCGGCCAACAAAAGCAGCCACAGGGCCAAAGGACAGCCCACAGAAGCAACAGGGTGGCTTGGGGAGCTCTGGGGGCTGAGGGGCCAGGAAGGGCAGTAAGTCTTCCTGTGCCCTGGTCAGGCCCCATCCGGACAACCGGGTCCAGGTCTTGGCGCCCCATCCGGGCAACCGGGTCCAGGTCTTGGCGCCCTTTTGTTGGCTTTTTAGGGAGGACACTGATAACCATCCAGAGGAAATGAGGAGGGGGGAGGGTTGTGAGTCTGCATCAGGAGGCTGTGGGAGGGGACATTCCCCTGCAGAAGGGAGAGCTATGGGCAGTGGTGATGGCCATGGAAGCTGGTGCAGTCCCTGGAGGACTCACGGGGGAGAGGATTAGGAGGTCCTAGACCAAGAGGGCAGGACTAGATTGTGCATGTGTAGACAGAGAGAAAGGCAGGTTTGGATTGATGGAGCTGCCTCAGGCTGGCTCACCAGAGGTTTTCAGGAAGAGGCTGGGGATCCATGTGTCAGGTAGATCACATCTTTGAGAAGAGGCTGGGGATCCATGTGTCGAGTAGATCACATCTTTGGGTAGATCATGAGTTGGAAAGAGGCTGGTGATCCACATGTTGGGTAGATCACATCTTCAGGTAGATTACTTCTTTGGGAAGAGGCTGGTGATCCATGTGTCAGATCACATCTTTGAGAAGAGGCTGGGGATCCATATGTCAGGTAGATCTTTAAATGTTTGGTAGAATTCACATGTCAATCCATCTGGTCAATCTGGGGATTTTTTGGGGGGGAGTTGATTACTAGCTTGTTCTATTTCTTTTTCTAAAATGGGGCTATTTAAGTAATTTATTTATTGCTCTAATTTCCTCTTCATTGGAGGAAAGTTCTCCTTTTTCATTTTTGAGACTAACACTTTGATTTTCCTCTTTCCTTTTTCTAATCAAATTAACTAGAAGTTTATCTATTTTGTTGGCTTTTTCATAAAACCAACTTTTAGTTTTATTTATTGTATATGTCAGGTAGATCACATCTTTGCAAAGAGGCTGGGATCCATGTGTTGGGTAGATCACATCTTTGGGAAGAGGCTGAAGATCCATATGTCAGGTAGATCCCATCTTCGAGAAGAGGTTGGGAGTCCATGTGTTGGGAAGAGGCTGAGGATCTACATATTGGGTAGATCCCATCTTCGCAAAGAGGTTGGAGATCCATGTGTCAGGTAGATCACATCTTCAGGAAGAGGCTGGAGATCATGTGTTGGGTAGATCACGTCTTCGGGAAGAGCCTGGGGATCCATGTCTTGGGTAGATCACATCTTCAGGAAGCAGCTAGGGACCCATGTGTTGGGTAGATCATGGAGGCTGTAGGGTCAGCCAAATTGAGACCTGCTGAAGACCTAGCTTAAAAGGCCAAGGCCTCCCCATGGGACCACCTCCAAATGTCCGGATCTGGCCACCAGACCCAGAGGGTTCTGGAAGGGAAAGTGAGGCCGGTGACCTTGCGCAGCCCTCCCTCTCTCAATCCATCTTTTTTTTTGCACATTGTGGCAGCACCTCCCTGATGTCACGGACCTTTTTCAGAATGAAGGACAAACAGTAGATCCCAAGGGGATTCTTGTTCGGCCATGGGGGGCTCTTGGGGCCCCTTCAGCCCCCCTGACATCTGGGGGCTGGCTCTCCCTATTGCTTGTGTGGTTAACATGACTGAGGGCGGATGACGGGTCCAGACCCCTGCGTGGGTCACAGGGGGACCCCGTGGATGGGGACAGCCAAAGGGGGCTGTGCATTTGCCTTTCAGGCTCCTGGCTCTCTAATGAACGCTGAGGAGGAGCAGACGGAGGGGGCCCTGGGGAGCCGGCCTGGCTTCCTACCTCTTTGTGACATTACCCCCTGCACTGCTGGGCAAGCTCCTTTGTGACTCCAGGCTCACCTGTCACGCTTCCCCTCCCCTAACCCTTTCCCAGCAGCTACTGGGAAAGGAAGGCGAGGGGAGGGCTCACTCCGCAAATGGGGGGGTGAGAACGCACGCTCTCAGGGAGGGCGGCCGGGGCCCAGCAGCTGCTGATCCCGCCTCCCCTGGGGGCCCCGAGGCTGGACAGCTCCCTGGCCTTGAGCTGGGGCGGGCCACAGCCGCGAGGTCCGGCCCAAGTGGTAGGAATGGCCAGAACATGAGGCGCAATCCACCGGAAGTACCCCCCAATCCAAGAGTTTTGGGGGGGGGCTTCCCACATGACACCACTTCCTTTCCAGCACAGGTAACCAAGCGTGGATTCTCATTTGCAAGAGTCTGGGGAGGGGTCGCGGTCGCTGTGATGACCCCAAGAAGCGGCAGGACAGGTAGAGCCTCGCCTGCGTCGGGGGACAAAGGATGGGTTCAATGCTGGCTCTCCTTTGGTTTAAGGAAGTCAGAGGACTGGACCAAGGCGATTTCTGAGAATCGAAATGTTGTGGACCGACTTCCCTCCCCCCGAGGCAGGACTCTGGCTGGTGCCTTCCCGGAAGAAAGCGCCCAAGTGGAAAGACTGGAGGGGGGGGGGTAAAGGTGTGGAAGATGGAAGGGAGAGAGGGAAGAAGGGAAGGAGAAGGGGAGGGAGGAGGGGAAAGAGAAGGAGAGAAAAGAAGGGAGGAGAGGGAAAGAGGGGGGAGGAGGGAAGAGAGGAAAGGAGGAAGAAGGGAAGGGAAAGAGGGAGAAGGGGAGGGAGGGAAAGAGAAGAGGAAAGGAGGGAGGAAGGGGCATTGTGGCAAGGGCTCAGCATACCCGCAGCCTAGTCTGACAGCAGAAATGACTGAAGCTGGGTAACTTAGGCTCCTCTCTGGTCACACACAAGGCAGCATGGGTCAGACAGCCTTCTTCAAAGTAGGGGGCTGGGCCCTTTTGGCCCCCTCTGGTTGCCCCTTGATCACATTTCGTCCAGGTCCCATCTCTCTTTCTCCAACTCTGGGCCAATCCAAAGGGAAAAGGGCATCTGAGGTCACAATGGAGAGTCCCAGGACAGGGCTGGCCCCTTGGGCCTTGTGCTTCAGGGAGGCTGAGGCCGAGCCAGGAAAGCTGGGTTCCAGTTCTGGCTGAGGTGAGGACAATCGGTGGGACCTCCCTGGCTCTGTTAGACTAGGAGCCTGGCTTCCGGGACCCTTCTGGCTCTGCTATTCTGCGGTCCTAGCAAGAGGGAGCTGGGACTGCTGTATCTGGGGGAGCTGGGACTGCTGCATCTGGGGGAGCTGGGCAGAGCTGACAAGTCATATAAAGAGCCTGGGACATAAAGGTGCCCCGAGGATGGGGGCTTAGGGAGGGAGGAGGGCAAAGGCAGTTGGCAGGGAAAGAGTACAGAGATGGCCAGGGAGGGGATGAGTGTTCAGGACTGGAAGAGAGGGGAGCCAGGGTGGGCGGGGCTGAGGGGCATAGTGAAATGAAGAAACAAATCTGAGACCGGGAGGAAGCTCAGTAAAGGGGTGCGTCTGCGGGTGGGGGAGAGTGCGGCTGGGGCACATGTGCTTGTGAGTGTGCCGTGCCCCTCTCAGAAGTAGGGAGCTGCCAGGGGGAAAACCTCCGCCTAAGGACATCTCCTCCATGTCTGAAGGTCCCCCATTAGTGCTTCCTCAGAAGCATTCAGACTAAACCATTCAAGTGCCCCATTACAATACAAACATGCTGGGGGGGGTGAGGGGCTGGGGGGCTGAGGGGCTGAGGGGCTGGGCAGCAGAGCCCGGGCCAGGGAGTGGGTCCTCAGACATCAGACACTCATGTGGATGGGATAAGCTTTTCAGACTCCTTCCAGGGACAATGGGTGGATGACCTGGCCCAGAAGGAGCAGGAGTGACCCCTGGGATGGCAGTGGACGAGGCAGGAAAAAGGGCGGGGGGAGAAGCTGCCCAAGATGGACTTTGTCCAAAGCAGAACTTTGCTGTGGGTCATCCCTGCCTGGCTGTGGGCCCTTGAGAGGTGGGAGGGACCTTTGAAAACACCAGCTGGAGAAACTGAGGCCAGAGAAAGGAAGGGGCTCCCTGGGAATATGGCCCTGTGCACCCCCAGTGCAACGGGGGCTCTTGCTGACAAATAGGCCGGGTCCTTTCTCCAGCCTCCCTTCCCATCTCCGTCTGCACTCCCTGACCCATGAGGGCTGGGCCCCACGCCCCTCAGAGTCAGCAGATGTGGCTACAGGGGCTGCCTCCCCCTTCTGGTGCTGGGGGGCACAGCCAGGCGGCCCCCCCATGCACAGAGAGAACCAAGAAGGCTCGCTACTTGTGTTGTGGGAGCTTTATGGTGGGAAGGGGACCCGGCTCAGGGGCTCCTGCCGCTGCCCTTCTGGCCAGGGACGGACAGACCAATGATGCTGCCTCCACCTACGGAGCGGCAGCCCAGGGCTCTCGGGGCCCACAGGCTGGCCACGACGGGCGGGCCGGGAAGGCGAGCCCACGGTCCCTCAGCGGCCCATTCCCCTGGTCAGGCCCCGGGCCCGAGCCTCCTCCCCGACACTGTGTCACAGCTCAGGGCCCTCACAAGGCTCACAGAGCTCACAAGGCTCAGGGGCTGCGGTCATTCCTTTGCGCCTGGCCAGGGAGCCCCTTCCCCTTCCCCGAAGCCCAGCAGGGACATCTGTAAGAGACCCGGCTTTCTGTGCGGCGCAGAAGTCCGGAGGGCGGTCAGCATTCTCACGTACGCCCTCTGCAGAGGAGGACACGGAGGCTGGGGAGTCCGAGGTGACTCCGTCCCCATGGGGGGCGATCCAAGAGGCCCGGGGTGCTCGGAGGGTGTTAATTAACATTTAAGGGGGCACCAGGACTTTTGGGACACCCTCTAGGCTCCAGGCCAGGACTGGGCTCCAAGTGCAGGGCTCCCTCGTGGTTCTCCACTGTGAGCTCAGTCATTCACCAACACTCCTGCCCACCCCCACCCACCCCCCCGCCGTAGACATACAGACATGGATGTGTTTACTGATACGTGCATGTATCTACGGCCGGGGGCGCCCCAGGGCACGCTGGTCTGGGAGCCTCGAAACCTCGGATCCCCCAGTTCAAATCCGGCCTCAGACCCTTCCCAGCCGGGTGAGCCTGGGTGCCTCAGTTTCCTCATCTGTAACACGAGCCGGAGAAATGGCCAACCCTCTAGTATCTTTGTCAAGAAAGCCCCAAATAAGGTCATGAAGAGCTGGACCCAAATGAAGTGACTGAACAATACTGTATATGTTACATATGTGCATATGTATGCTGAGGGACAGAGACAGAGACAGAGAGACACAGAGACAGAGAGACAGAGAGATAAACAGAGACAGAGAGATAAACA
>JAJPUD010004531.1:20550-48238 GCA_023553655.1 Myrmecobius fasciatus
TATGCTACATATATCCATATGTATGCAGAGGGACAGAGACAGAGACACAGAGAGAGACAGAGACAGAGAGACAGAAAAACAGAGAAAGAGACAACAAAGAGCTGGACCCAGCTGAAGTGACTGAACAATACTGTATATGTTACATATGTGCATATGTATGCTGAGGGACAGACAGAGACAGAAAGCAACAGAGACACAGAGAGACACAGAGACAGAGAGATAAACAGAGAGACAACGAAGAGCTGGACCCAACTAAAGTGACTGAACAATAGTGTATATGTTACATATATGCATATGTATGCTGAGGGACAGAGACAGAGAGACACAGAGACAGAGAGAGAGAGACAGAGACAAGAGAGACAGAAACAAACAGAGAGATAAAAACAGAGACAGAGACACACAGATGTGCTCCAGCTGTTTCCTGAGAAAGCCTCCCCAGGTGGGCCCGATCACCTCCCTTTCCCCTCCCTTCTGTGGGTCCTAGAACATTCTGTCCCAGGGTCCATGTGGTGCTCACAGCTGGCGGCTGGGCATGCTTGGGTCCCACTGGGGCTGCGGGCAGTACCAGAGCCAGCTTGGGCCCCAGGTCCTGGGTTCTGGTGCTGCCTGACTGGCCAGAGCCTGCCCTGAGATCGCTGACCCACAGCCTCAGCCCCAGGAGCCACCTCATTGAGTCCCCAGCCCCAAGTGAGATGGCCAGACCAGGACAGTTGAGTCTTAGGGCTACTAGCGCACAGTAGGCAGACGGGTTAAGGGACTCATCGCACAGGGACTCTCCCCTCATAGACACTAGCCCTCCCTCATGGTCCTTGCCCAGCTCGAGCTGGCTGGAGCCGCCATGTTACACGGGGCCTCCAGTTTGGCAAAGTGCTTTCTGACAGTCAATAAGCATGTATTAAGTACCTACTATGTGCTGGGCACCATGCTAAGAGCTGAGGATACAGCTCCTGCCTCGAGAGGCTTCCAAGGTGGAGGAAGACAAGAGTGGGACGAGAGGTCTGGGGCAGAAGGGAGAGGGAAGTACAGACTTGACCTCCTTGGACCCTACAATACCTCCATAAATGCTGCAGGCAGTGTTGTTCCCATTTTACAGATGAGGGAACTGAGGTCTCGGGCCGGGTCGCCCACTGGTGCGCGCCTGAAGCACTCCCAGCACTTGGCCCAGCACCCGCTCCCGAGTCGGTACTTGGTAGTTGTTTATTAATCGCCCGTCCCGCTATCAATGGCCCTTCCTGGGAAGGCGCTGGTCACTCACGCCCCCCTCACCGTGTGACTGGGTGGCATGGGCAGCCGTGGCTTATGCCCTCGGGCAAACACGTGTCCACCTGGGCATCCTGGCTCCCATTTCTAAGGCTGGGACAAGGACGGTTATTGAGGATGAGAAAGGACCCCTGAGTGGCGGGGAGCTCCCTAAAAGCCCATTAGAGAGTGAGAAAGACCGAGGAGAAGGCCGGAAGTGGGCTGGCTCAAGGGGCCAAGATTTCACGGGCACACGCCCGTGTCTGCGTCCTGGGAAGGTCCCCGGCTCCCTCCCGTGTCCTGGACGTGTCCAGCAAAGCGAATGAGAGAAAGCCCAAGTGGACGTGCTGCTCGGGGTGGGCGACGGACGGGAGGGAAGGACCATCCTCAGCCTAAAAACACAGTCCCAGCATGTGCAAGCCCTCCCCCGGGGACTCTGCCAGCCGCAGTGTGGGGAGCTGGACGTCGTTAGGAAGTCCTGCAAGGATTGCTCTGTGAGAAACGAGCAGCAGGAGGATTTCAGAGAGGCCTGGAGAGACTTGCAGGAACTGATGCTGAGGGAAGGGAGCAGAACCAGGAGATCATTGTACACAGCAACAAGAAGACTATATGAGGATCAGTTCTAAGGGACATGACTCTCTTCAACAATGAAATGCTTCAAACCAGTTCCAATTGTTCAGTGAAGAGAGCCAGATACACCCAGAGAGAGGGATATGGAATGTGGATCACAACGTAACATTGTCATGGTCTCTATTGAGGTTTGCTTGCATTGTGTTTCCTTTATCTGATTATTCTTTCTGGTAGATACGATTTCTCCTGCCCAAAAAATGATGCAACAACTATACGTATATTCGATTTCTTAAGTATTCTAACACAATTATCATGTAGTGGATATCCTGCCATCTAGGGGAGGGGTGGGGAGTAGGGGGGAAAATTTGTAACAGAAAGCTTTGTAAGGGTTAATGTTTAGGAATGACCCATACATATGTTTTGCAAATAAAAAGTATTAATATAGAAAAAAAAAAAAAAGGAAGTCCTGCAAGGTCCGGCCAACAAGGCTGATGGGGATGTCACGTGACGGGCAGGCCCCTCCGGAGGCCCCAAAGACTGGGCCGGAGAGGCCCCGGCTGGCATCGGGCCCACCTGAGGCATCACTGCCCTGACCTGAGACCCCCAAGGGCCCCCCCGGGCCAGAGCAGGACGAGGGGAGGCCGAGACCAGCTCCGGGGGCAGACCGGGACCCCGGGACTGGCACTCTCAGCTCCCTTTGGGGAGCCACGGCCAGGAGCTCTGGGGTTCCCTGGGGGAGCCCCCCCAGGGGCAGTTTGGTCTTCTCTGTGGGAGATGGAGGGGTCTGCTCCAGAACCCAGGAGCTCCGGCGGCTAGCCCCTCCCCCCAGCTCTTGCCTCTTGGGACCCTTTTGGTTTGAGCGCTTCTTTCGGGACCCCAGGGAGACAGGTAGACAAAAGGGGTCTAACAGCCAGGGGTTTGCTGGTAACCAGTCCTCATCCTGGTTGGGGGGGCCGCGGCACCCAAGGGCAGAAGCTGGTCCACACGGCGTAGGTGGCCAAGGCCCACATTTCCCAGGATGCCTGTGCTCACTGCAGAACAAGGGAGGGGGAGGGGGCTTGTGAGGAGCTAGAGCCCCAGGCAAGGGTGGGCTTGTGGCAGGGGGTGGGCAGGAAGGGGCCCTGCTCCTTCTGGGAGAGCTGGGCACGGAGCTGGGCAGGCGGCGGGGGGGAAAGGGGGCCGAGCTGCTGCCGGGAAGTCCGGAGTGGCCGGGAACAGCCACTTGGCTCCTGGGGCCTTGGTCTCCCCTGTAATGGGGGATAATAACGCCCGCTTCGGGGCAGGGGGTATGAATGGGGCCGTGGCCGTGAGCCCGATTTGTGAGAACCATCGCGCGGGTGACGCGGAGTGCTGATGCTTTACTATTTTTACGCCTGAATCCTATCATCGCGACACGGAGGAAAGTGGGGAGGGGGGCAAAAAAATCAAACATTGTGCCCCCCCCAGCAGACATGAGCTCTGGAACGAGCAGCCCGCCCCCCGTGCCCTGGATACGGGGGTCATGTTGGGCGGCATCTCTGGGGAAAAGGCAAGGAAGCAGGGGGGAGTGATGAGAGGGAGGAAACAGGGAGGTCCAGAGAGACGCCCTCTCAAACAGGGAGACCGAGGGGTGAGCGGGGCAGGGGCAGAGCCAAGATGGGCTGCCCAGTGGGACCGTCCTCCGGATGTCCTTCCCAGCACACACGAGCCCCCAGGCCGGACCCCCAGAGTCCGTCCAACGTGCTCGTAGAAGACGCCGGAATGGGGGCCCCTGGCTCAGCCCCAGCCAGCCCGGCCCCCACTAAGTGCTTCACAGACGCTGTCCCAGCCTCCCGGCGGCCAGCCCCAGCCCTTCTCAGGCCTGCCACGCTCCCGGCTCTTCCAAGCCTCCAAGGGAGGCCGCCGGCCCCCGGCCCCTGTCCCACATCAGCGACGGGCCCAAGAGGCCTGGCTGGAGAGGCCTGGCAAGGGGCTGAGGCTGCTCCCCACGTCCGGCCTCAGCACGGCTTTGATTGCCGGCACGGGGCGGCCCTGTCCGGAGCGGACTCTGGGATGGGCGGTCCCTCCCCCGGCTCTGTGGTGGGACGGGCACGTAGGCCCGGCTGTCGGGGACGGTCTGACTGCCCACAGGATGTGGCCATGAAGCGGCTGCTGGCACTGCCACCTGGCACGGTGAAGGAAGCTGCAAACCCAGAAGGAAGGGCCTGAGACACGGGCTGCCCTTCCCCACGCTGGGAAGGGGCCCGCTCCTCCACTCTAGACCGTCTCATCACCTCCTTCCCTCCCTCTCTGGGTCTCCCTCATCCTCCTCTGTCTCTTCGCCCTGCCTTCCCCTTCCATCCCCTGCACTATACAGGAAGGACCCACCACAGGGGCGGAGATTAGACTCCTGGGGGCACCTGGAGGGGCAAAGCCAGCTGAGACCTCCCTGGGGACCCAAGGTGCCCACTCACAGTCACTCCCACTCTGGAGGACCCGACTCTCCTCCGTGATGCCATGAGGATTTCTAGCCAAGGAGGAGCATGGCCCCCAAAGGCCCAGAAGCACTGAAGGCATCGGCCAACACTTGGAGCCGTGCTAGGCCCTGGGGCCATGGGGACAGAAAGGCCTTGCCTACCGGAGCTGCCCTTCTCTCAGGAGAGGTGACCTGACGGGGATCTCCTCCAAACACCCCCCACAAATGACTCAGGCCTCGAGGGGCCCCTGGGCCATCCCTTCCACCCTTCGCTGTGCGCCCCTGCCGCCTCTGCCCTAACTGCGGCCTAGCATTTGTTTCCTGCCAAGCAGTGGGCAGTGCCAGGCCGTCAGCGGGGGACGAGGGGCTGTCAGGTGGGAGGGGGCCGGCCACAGGGCCCCAACAGAAGGGGAGCAGAAAGGGGGTGATTTGGGCTTGGGCCCGTGCTTAATTATCGGACCCCGGCTGCCCCGTTCTCGTAGGGAAGACCCTTGGGACTGCAAGGAGGGCAGGGACGGCTGAGTGCAGGGCTGGACACGCAGGGCGGAGGTCCAGAAAGACTGCACGGGTGACCGAAGGGCCCTTCTGCCACTTCCTGAGGACAGGGAGGAGGTTTTCAGGAGGGAGGAGGGGTCCAGGGCCCCCCCTTCCCCAGGCCCGCCGGCAGAGGCCGGACGGGATGCCAGCCAAAGTCTGGGAAGGGGCCGGAACAAGTGGAAAGCGTGAGCCACACCAGTGCATCCTGGGAAGCTTCTCCCGCCCAGCTCTGATGGAAACCAGCCCTTCTTGGCAACAGTCCCCTGTTTATGTTTCCCGTCAGCCGGCCCGGGGTGGGACCGGCCAGGCGCCCGGGGATGGGGGGGCTCCAGAGGCCCGCTGCCCACCCCTCCTTCTTCAGGAAGGGAGACAGGACCCGGAGTGGGGGGGAGCGAAGCCAGCCCTGCCCTTCAAGGCCTTGGGTTGCAGTCCAGGGAGGCTGCCTGCCCCAAAGCCCAGCCCACGGACCCCAATGAGGGCATCTTGCCCCGTGCCCGGCAAGCCAGCCGGCGATCAGGCGCTGCAAGTCACGGGGTGGTCAGTGCCAGGAGGGCCCCAAGACCAACCCGGCCTCCCCAGGCCCCTCCCTGCCCCGCGGCCATGCTCATGGGGTGACCGGGGCCTCCCAAGCTCTGGTCCTTTTCCTTTCTCCTTATTTAGAAACAGGGATGGGGGAGAAGGGAGTCCAGGCTGGGCTTAGCTCCAAGTCCGGGCCTCCCCCCCCCCCTTGCTGGCCCATCCTGCCCTGGGGCCACACTCCAAGGCTGATCCCCTCCCCCATCACTGACCCACCCTGCCCGGGGGCCACACTCCAAGACTGGTGTCTTTCTCCCCTCCACCAGCAGGGGGCCACCCACTACAAGGCCAGTCTCATCCCCCCACTGCCAGCCCCCCCTGGGCAGATGGCCACACTCTAGGCTGATCTCCTCCCTCACTCCACACTCCAAAGTTGTCCTCCCCCACAGTCCTCCCCCCTTCTTGGTCCTCTCTGGGCCTCTGCCCAGCTCAGCAGCCACTTCTAGGACCCCCCCCTTCCTTGCCACCATGGATGAAGCTCTTGGGGGGGGGTTAGTTCTCTGCCAAGCCCCTGACACCTGGGGGGCCACAAAGCCAAAAACACCCCTTCAGACCCTTTCCTCAGCTATAGTCTGGGGGATTCCTGTAACCCCCCCCACACACACACTGAAGCTGGGGGAGCGACTACAAGGCCGGAGAAGACCAGGGTTCAATTCTCCCCTTACACACCCCAAGACCCGGGGATCCTGAGAAAAGGAAATTCCTAGCACCCTGGGGCACCTACTTTGGGCTGGGGATGAGGACCAAGAACACGAGGGAGGGCCCACCCCGCCCTCGGGGAGATGACCTTCTGAGGGGGTAAGGGCTGAGGGAATGGCAGCTGTTCAGGTGCCCAGAAGCCAGGGAGGGCGGGAGGACTTGGTCTCAGCCGAGGCAAGGGGAGGGCACCTCGCTGGGCAGCAGCGTGTCTCAGGGGTTTGGGGTGGGCTAGTGGGGAATTCTGGGAGGAGGGAGACTGCCAGCGCCATTGTCCCCCCAACCTGATAAGCAGCTGCTGTCCCCAGTGGGGGGTCCGACAAATGCGAGCTCCACTCCTCGGGGGCACCCTTGCGCATGGCAGGGCTGAAGCCATCCCACGCTCCTTGGGCCCAGCCAAGTCAAGAGTGAGCGGACCCCCAACCTTGGACTTCGATCCTTCCAGGAGCTTCAAGGTCATGGAGACCTGCAGTGGGTCCCACCTTAGTGAATGGCCCCTCAGAGTAAGGACAAGGCCTTCAGAGAGGCCAGACCCTGAGGACCAGCCTCTCTCTACCTTAATAGCCAGAATGGCAGAGCACTGAGTGCGAGAGCTGGCCTCCCCTTACTGAAGCCCTCCACTGAGGGGGAAACCTTGTCCCTGGAGGAGGAGGCAGCTCCTTGTACAACGGGATGGGCCTCACAACTGGAGAACTCTGCCCAGTGCCCAGCTTTCATCTGGCATGACCAGCCCCCACTCTGCCCAAGGGGGAGGCAGCCCCTTCCGCAACAGTGTGGCTCTCATGGCCGGGGAGCTCTGCCCGGGTGTCCGGCTTCCATCTGATCTGACCAGCCCCCAGCATGGCGCTCCCGGTCCGGCACACAAGCCCTGGCAGATGGCGTGCCTGCAGCCCTGGCTTAGCCAGCAGTGGACCTGCAGATGCTCCTGGAGGACACCCCCGGCTGTGGGGCAGCAGCAAAGCCCACCAACTGCCTGGGCGAGTCTGGCTCTGGTGGGGACAATGACCTGGAGATTCTGGGGGCTCTAGTTCTCCCCTACTTGTTCATTCCCACCCCAAATCCAGGCCTCAGCAGGCCCTTCGCAGAACCAAGTCTGGAAAGACCTTCTCATCTGAGCCCCACTTCACAAACACCCCAGATGTGCCACGCAGGAGATCCGCCCCTGACTCCAGGACTCCAAATCCAGTGCTTTTGCCCCTTAGGGAGCCCTTGCCCCTTGAGTCTGGCCTCTGCTTCTGTGAGTGCCCCCCAGCCCATCTGCTCCCACTCTCTGAGGCTGGCCCGGCCATATCACCCCCTGCTTAGGGCTCTGGTCTGGGTCCTTGAGAAGGGTGCTGCCTGGAATGAGAAGCAGGAGGCTTGGAGGCTCAGCCACGCCCCAGGTAATCACTCTTGCACAATCCCCTGGGCATCTGGAATATATCAATGCCCAAAATAACTTTCCTGGACATAAGAAGGGGTGCCCATGGCCGCTGCTGGGCTAGAGCCTCAATAATGGGGGTACTGGCAAAGAAGCAGGCTGGGGAACAGCAGCTAAAGGCCAAGGCTAGCCCTATAACCTAGTTATCTGAAAATTCTGGGCCGGGGCACTGGCCGAGGCTCCCTCTGCAGGGAGTGGGGGGCCTGCTGACACCAGTCACACCTCTGCAGCCAGCTGTAGGGACAGAGATCTGCAGCAGGCTGGGCCTGCAAGAGGAAAGGAGGTCTCTGCCTCAGAGACCCGGAACCAGAGGCCTGCAAGAAGGAAGGAAGGAGGTGGGCCTGCCTTGGGGAGGAGAGCAGAGGCTTGTAAGAAAGAAGGAAGTTGGACCTACCTTGGAGAGGAGAGCAGAGGCTTGTAAGAAGGAAGGAGGTGGGCCTGCCTCAGAGATTTGGGACTCCCAGACCCCAGACTCCTAGATCTGGAGCAGAAGTGCCCTAGAAGCCAAAGCCAACTGAGGCCCAGAGAATAGAGGAAACAAATTTTGAACCCAGCACTCTGGGATCCGGAGCCATCTGTTCCTTCTTTCCTTGCCCCAGGCCAGTTTCCTCTTAGGTAACAGCATACATTCTAGTCTCGTGCATCTAACAGGTATAACCAGTCTTCTCGTCCAAGGGAGGCTGTGAATTCTTGGCCCTTGGGTGGTGGCCCTGGATTTGGAATCAGGAAAACCTGATTTCAAAAGTGGCCTTAGATATCAACTGGGCAAGTCACATAACTCTGCCTCAGTTGCCTCATTGGTAAGATGGGAATAATCATAGCACCTGCTCCCAGGGCAGGCTCAGCAACCTAAAAACTCCACCAAACACTAGCTATTCTCCTTGACCACGCCCTTTGAGGCCCTTGTATCCCCTTGCAAAGGGAAGGAACCTGCAAGACTTGCCTTCCCTGTCCTAGAGCTTTATCTGGCTCTCTCTGGGGCCAAGGGCAGACACGGTGGGTGTGAGACAGGAGGACTAATTGGCCACAAACTGCCATTTCTGGCACTCCTGGAACAAGGAGAATCCTGGAAAGCTTGCTCCAGATCACCCAGCCAGGGAGAGGCAAAGCCTAGGGCTGACAGGCTGAAGCCCATCCTGGTGGGCAAGCAGCACGGTAAAAGGTCTGGAGATGATGCCCTGGGAGGAGAATCCCAAGGAAAGATACAGCAAGGGCAGAAGTCAGAGGGCCAGGAAGGGACCTGAAGGCAGAAGAGACCTTTGGGGCATCTCTAGGAGGATAACTCTTCCCCCAAGATGCATCACTCCTCCTGAAATCAGTAGCAGCTGCATGGACTAGGACTGGGAAGCCAGCTACCTGAGGCCAGGAGGCTGCCCATGGGGACACGAGGGACTGGGAGGGCGGGAGGCCAGGGGGAACCTGGAGACCCCAGAATTGTGGGAGAAGGGGTCAGGCAGGTCTGTGCTTTGGGTGATCTGGAAGGCTTGCTGTCTCCACAGAGAGAGGGGGAGCTCAAGGGTCCTTTGGGCTGCTGGTTCAGGCTGTAGGCTTGAGAATAGGCGATCCCAAAGGGGAGGAAGCTGCGGGGTCCCTGGAGGTGTCTCAGAAGGCAAAAGGACTTCCTGAAAGCTTCCATTCCCTAGGGGAGCCACGCCACCAGGCAGCTCCCCCCTCTCCTTGGAAGACTGTTTAGGGGTGCGGACTTCTCACCATCAAACCCTTCCTTGTGTTTTGCAAACTTAACTGTTCTTTGTTACAAAAGCTGGCTCCCTGAGGGGTGGTAGTGGGTGGCTGGGAATGTGGCACATTGAGAAACCAATGGGAAAACAAAGGATGCCCAGTCCCCCAAACTGAGAAGGGGTTAAAAGACTTGGACAGGCAGATTCCAGGGGGAAGAAATCCAAGTTTTCTACAGCCACTATTTGGATTGAAATTGCTAATCCAAATCACCAATAATGCCAGAAACATAAATTAAGGCAACTCAGAAGTCAGATTGGTTAAGGTGACAAAAAGAGAAAATGGCCTTTAGGGGGCTGGCACAGTGGCCAGAATGTAGGGCTTAGAGTTAGGAAGGGCCGCGTTCAAATCCAGCCTCAGACACTGACTAGCTGTGTGAGTCCGGGCAAGTCCCTTAGCCCATGTTTGCCTCGGTTTCCTCATTTGTAAAATTGGGATAATAATAGCACCTCTTTCCCAGAGTTGTTCTAAAGATCAAATGAGACAAGAATTGTAAAGCTCTTAACACAGTGCCTGCTACAGAGTAGGTGCTCTATAAATGGCAGCTCTTGATGATTTTGGAGGGGGCAGAGCCAAGGGGGCAGAGTAAAGCAGTGATTTGTTTGAACTCTTCCAAATCCCCCCCAAACAATGTTAAAGTAACACCTCAAAATGAAGACACCAGAATCCACGAAAGGACAGGGTGAAACAACCTTCTAGTCCAACACAACTCAGAATCAGCAGGATGAGAGTGAATGCAGTTCATTGCTGGCCCAGGTGTGGCAGCAGTTGGGGGTGACTAAATTGGCAGAGCTCTCAACCCACAGACAGAAAGGGGAGGTGGTTGGTGTCTGATAACTGGTCAGAAGGAGCTTATGGGCCCTCCCTTCTGGGATTTCTGTGGCATGGCCCATATGTGGCTCTGGGTCTCAGTCCCAGTGGGAGGAGGAGCACTAGCATACTAGATATCTCAGCAGCAGAGAGAGGGGACCCTGGTTTCAGGACAGAAAAGAATGCTTTCAGATTAGAACACAGACCAGGAGAGCAGGGATCACATCCCTACTTAGAGCACATCATCTTGAAAGGACTGAACTAGCCAAGAAGTGGCTCTGACAACAACTCCCTTCCATCCTAGGAGCAGAGTCTAACTTTAACATGAAGTTAAAATCAAGACATAAGCTGGAAAAATGAGCAAACTGTAACCCCACCCAAAAAAAATCCACAAAAAACCCTGACCACAGAAAATTACTATGGTGACAGGGAAGATCAAAACACAAACTCAGAAGAAAATAACAATGTCAAAACCTCAAAGAATAATGTGAATTGGGCTCCCAAAACAAGAATTTCTGGAAGAGCTCACAAAGTAGTTTCAAAATCAAATAAGAGACAGAAAATTGGGAAAATATATGCAAGTGATGCAAGAAAATGATGAAAAAAAGAGTCAGCCAATGGGTGAAGGAGGCACCAAAAATACTCAAGAAAATATGACAAATCTTCTCAGAACAGGACAAATGATAAAAGAGGCACACACACACACACACACACACACACACACACACACACCCAAAACAAACAAAACACTAAAGAGAACTACTTAAAAAGTAGAATTGACCACATGCAAAGTGAAAGTACAAAAGCTACTGTAGATAATTTCTTAAAAATTAGAACTAGACAAGAAACAATAAAACAAGATCAAAAGAATGAAATGAAAGAAAATGTGAAATATCTTATATGAAAAACAGATCAAAGAGAGGTAATTTAAGAATTACTGGACTAAATGAAAGTTATGATAAAAAAGACCATAGACATCATATTTCAAGAAAATATCAACAAGCCCTAATATTCTAGAATCAGAGGATAATATACAAATTTAAGTGTTTACATTCCTATATAGGATGATACACATAACGCCTAAGAACTTTCTCATTAGTAGGGCAATTAGAAGGTGTATAAATAAACAAAGCAGATGTGTGAGTTAACTATGATGAGATGATATCCAAAAAACTAAAATCAAAGGGTGTGTAAGAGAGAGGCACTAAAAGAAGCAGGATGGGATTAAAAAGCTTTAATTAAAAAAAAAAGAAGATAAAAAAATAAGCAGAATGGGAGAGGTACTATGGGGCTAAATTAATTCACATAAAAGAGATGTAAAGAACTTTTACAGTAGAGAAGACTGGGGGAAGGGGAAAGATGGTGATCAGCAATGATTAATTAAATCCTGCTGTCATAGAATTGGTTCAAAGAGGGAATAACTTTTGCATTCAGCTGGATATGGAAAACTACCCTACAGGAAAGTAGGAAGAGAAGGAAAAATAAGGGGTGGTGGTTAGAAAGGTTAATAGAAAGGAGAGTGGACTGGGGGAAGTGATCACAAAGAAACTTTTGAGGAGGAACAGGATGAAAGAAGAGAGAAAAGGACAAAGAGGAAGAAAAAGCAAGATGGAGGAAAGCACAGTGTTAGTAATCATAACTAAGATTATCATTGGGATGAACTTACCATAAAACAGAAATAGATAACAGAATGGATTAGAAATCAGAATATGTTGTTTACCAGAAACAGAATTTAAACTGAAAAGAGTTAGAGAGCAAGAGTAGAATCTAATATCCTTTAGCTGAACAATAATAAGCAAAAAAAGGCAGGGGCAGCAATCATGATCTCAGACAAGGCAAAAGCACAAACAGATTTAATTAAAAGAGGTAATCAGTGTAATTACATTTTGTCAAAAGGTACAATAGCAATGAAGTAATATTAATACTAAATATGTAAGTACCAAATGGTATAACATCTAGATTCTTTAAGGAAAAGTTAAATGAGTTACAGGAAGAAATTGAAAGTAAAACTATACACATGGAGGACCTCAACTTTTCCCTCTCAGAATTAGAGAAAAAAAAAAAAAACACAACAAAAAATAAGGAGATGAATAGGATTTTAGAAAAGTTAGGTATGATAGACTTCTGGAGAAAACTGAATGGGAATAAAAAAGGAATATACCTTTTTCTCTGCAGTTTTTGGCACCTATAGAAAAACTGATTATAACTTTATAGGTTTCACCAGACTTCCAAAAGGGGATCCATGACACACAAAAAAGGCAAAGAACCTTGCCTATTTTGTGCATATCTTCTAAAAGGTCCTAGCAACAATATAGAATCTTTGGCATGATTTCACATCTGCAACGAATATTATGTCTTCTCAATGGTGAAAAGACCATTGTTTGTTAGAGAGAATTCGAAACTCAAATTGAATGTTAAAAATTTAAAAAAAAAAAGTTCTGTCAAGCTAAAAACAAAAACTGACCATAATGTAATAAAATTATATTCATGGTAATAGATTATGATTAATTGGAAACTAAATAATGCTAAAGAACGAGCGGGTCAAAGAACAAATTATAGCAACAATAACTTTCATTAAAGAGAATGACAACAATGAGATAATATACCAAGGTTTATGGGATGCAACCAAAGCAGTACTTAGAGGAAAATATATATCTCTGAGGCAGCTAGATGGCACAGTGGTTAGAGCATCAGCCCTGGAGTCAAGAGGACTTCAGACCAGCCTTCCTGGGTGAGTCACTTCAGGCTGTTTACCTCAGTTTCCTTGTCTGTAAAATGAGTTAGGGAAGAAAATGGCCAACCCTTCCAGTAACTTTGCCAAATGGAGTCACAAAGAATCAGACCCAACTGAAAACAACAGGACAGAAGTGGATCAGAGTCCACATTCTTTCACTTACAATTTTACAATAATGTCTCAAATCAAATCCTGGAGTTTCAGAGCCAACAAAAGTCAGGGGCGGCCTTATCCTGGCAGCAGAAGTCTGTTCTGGCAGGATTGAAGCCTGTCTTGAGTTTACAGACCGGCAGCAGCAACAGCTCAGGGAGGGCATGTGACAAGGGATCAGGAAGAGATTGCTAGCACTGGGTGCAGCTGGCACTGACTGGCAACTGTATTGCCCATATGCAGTGCTAGGGCACAAGGAAGCAGGGGCCCTATCTGCAGTAGCAAGGCAGAGAGAGCCCAGTACTTGTGGCTGCAGAGAAGCCCTTCCCGGGTAAAGACCAGAGTGCAGACTAGGAGAGCAGTGGCCATATCTAACCCAGGATCACACCTTGGAAGCACTGAAATTTTAGAGAGTCCCAGAATTGGCTCTGGAAACAGCAGCATAAAAAGCCTGAAGCTTGGAACAGTGCTTCCCCACCCTGAGGTGAGCAAAACTTGGGACACTGCTTCCCCACCCCCAGGTGAGCAGTGTTTGGGACAGTACTTCCCAGCCCCTAGGTGAGCAGAGTTTGGGACAATGTCTTCCACCCCCAGGGAAGCAGAGCCCAATTTTAACATAAAAGTCAAGAACCAGGATGGAAAAAGAAACATCAAAAGAATGTGATAAAAAGCATCCTTAACCAACTGATAAAAGGTCAAAAGATCTAAAGGAGCAGTTTTCAGAAGAGGAAATCTAAGATATCTACAATCCTATCAAAAATGCTTTAAATCACTATTGATTAGACAAAGGCAAATTAAAAGCACTTGGAAGTACTGCCTCACAACTCTCAGAAATGATCTGCTGGAGGGGATGAGAGAAAAATAGGTACACTAATACATGGTTGGTGGAGCAGTGACCTGGTTCAATCCTTCTGGAGAACAATTTGGAACTATACTAAAAAAACTACAAAACTGCTTAAACCTTTTGTCCAGTGATAGCACTGCGAGACCTGTATCTCCAAAGAAATAAAAAAGAGAAAAACTTGTCCAAAATTGGGACAAAAATATTTATCATCGCTCTTTTTGAATTGGAAATCAAGGGGCTCCCCGTTAGCTGGGGAGTGACTGAACAGGTTGTGGTATATGAACGTGAGGGAGCACTATTAGGCTATAAGAAATGTTAGGGGGAAGACTTAGATGAACTGATGCAAAGTGAAGTGAACACAACCAGGAGGACCTTGTACACACTAACAGCAACACCGTGGGATGATCAGCGGTAAATGACTTTGTTATTGTCAGCAACACAGAGACCTAAGACAATCCCACAGGACTCAGGATGAACATGCTTTCTACCTCCAGAGAAACCTGGTGGCCACTTGGAATTGTCCTTGGGTGTGTGCAGGGGGAAGGCTCTCTCTTTTCTTTCCCAACATGACTAATGTGGAAATGTTGACCTGAGTGCCCCTGTAGAACTTGCACTGAATTACTTCTCCATGAGGAGAAAAGGAAGACTTTGGAACTCGAAATTTTAAAAAGTGAAAGTTAAAACTATGAGTTTTTACCTGTAATTGGACAAATTAATGACAACATTTTAAAAAGGAATCTTGTTTACATTTTACTGCCTTTATTATTGATTTCTGTTAAGCCCTTTCCCATGGCGGGAGAATCTGGATCAGCCCATGAGGGAGGGTTGCTGGCCACCTGACTGACACTTCTGCTCTGGGTCCTTCCCGGCTCAGAAGGTCTTGGGGGGAGGGTGTGCTCTGTGCCTTGCTGGGCCTGATCACCTGGAGCTTCATTAGCCCAAGGGAGGGGAAGAACATGGCCAGCAGGGTGGCACAGTGGGCAGGAAGGCCTGTGGTCTGGTGTGCCCTCCCTGTGCCACGTGGAGCAGGCCCAGCCACTCTGGCCATCAGCTTCTTCCTCTGCTCAGAGGGCTGGACTTGCACGTCCCTTGAGCAGCTGTCTATGACCTTACTACCCTCCCTGATGAGTCCCTGTCATCCTGGCCCAGGGCCCAGGGAGACACAACTGTCCTTCACCCTCCCCTCGGTCAACAAGGAAATAACTCCTCAAGCTAAGGTAGCAGAGCACAAGGGCAGGAAGCAGCCAGCCAAGCTTGTCAGGGGCTTCAGGAACGCCCCACAGGAAACAAAGACTCTTCTGTTCAGCAAAAGCCTTCCCAACCCTCCTCAGCCTTCCTCCAGTGGCATTTCCCAGCCTTCCTCAGTGGCTTCTCCCAGCCTTTCTCTGTGGCCTCCTCCAGCCTTCCTCCAGTGGCTTCTCCCAGCCTTTCTCTGTGGCCTCCCCAGCCTTCCTCCCTGCCAGTCCCAGACCATCATAGGTGACAATTCCCAGGGTCCCAAGTCTTTCCAGCAAGGCTGCACCCTTGGTCTGAGGGCTGAGACCCGGCTCATCCCTGTGTCTACCCCACCTCAGAGAAACAGAGATAGGAGCCCCGTGCTGAGTCACACAGGAGTGAGTGGCACGGGGTAGGGAAGGGGGGGATCTGCCACCCCCGCGTCTCTGCCCAGCTTCTGCCTGTGCCCACAGGAGGAAGCTGCCTGGACCAGACCCCTGGGACTTAGGAGGAGAGCACCACGACCAGGGCCCTGTGGCCAGGCTGGCCCAGCTCAGCCACCCACATGGCCTCAGGGGTAGAGCATGACTCCTCCCTGATCCTCCAGCCCAAGGCCCAGGGGTCCGGTCCAGGACTCAGAGCCAGCAGGAGCCCTGGGGCTGACCAGGCAACTTCCTCCTGTGGGCGCAGGCAGAAGCTGGGCAGAGACACAGGGGGTGGCGGTCCACCCTGCCGCTCACTCCTGCCTGACTCTGGGCATGGGCCTCCTATCTCTGTTTCTCACTGGGTTGGAGGGCTCACAAGTGTCCAGCTGTGCCCTCCTGGGGCCCATTCAGAAGGCGGGCCCCTTCCAGAGAGACATCTGCACGAAGAGATGTGTCTGATGGATGGCAAAGCGGGCAGCAGCCCACCCATTGTGTGCCGAGGGAGCTCCCCAGGGTGGGGATGGGGAGGACCAGGCGAAAAGCCTGTGGACCTCTAAAGGGCGAGGCCGGGCCAGCAGGGACCAGGAGCCAATTAGGAGGGAGAAGTCTGAGCCAGGTTTCATGCTGGCTGGCCACGCTGGACGCGCTCCATCTCCCCAGGATCTGTGAAATAGGTTCCGGCTCCTTCCACTCTGCCAGTCTGAGAGCAGCCCCCAGCTCCCTTCCTTATTATTGTCCTTTAGATGGGCCTCGTTCTGCCCCAACAGCTCGGGGACGGGGCGTTGGGACCTTCCTGCTCTCTGGCCGTCAGGAGCCCGGGGCCATCAGCACCCTCGGGTGTCCTGAGCTAGAGCCCTGTGGGGGCTGAGAGATCACGGTGAGCCAGTCTGTCTCTTACAGAGGAAGTCGGGTTTTCAAATGCCCCCTGCCCCCCAATCCTGCTTCTTCATTTATTACTTCATAGTTACTGGGAGCTGCCCCCCCCCCAAACCATGTCCAACCTGTCTGTGTCTCCCTGACCTGCCTGGCTGTCCCAGTCCCCTTTCATTGGCTCCTTTACTCATTATAAACTCTGGGGCAAAGGCTGGAGCTAGGGGTGGCTGGTTCTGGTTCTGACAGACTGGTTCTGGCTGCCTGCTTCTGACAGGCTGGTTCTGACTGTCTGGTTCTGACCGGTTGGTTCTGGCTGCCTGGCTCTGACTGGCTGGTTCTGACCAGTTGGTTCTGACAGGCTGGTTCTGACTGGCTGGTTCTGCCTGGTTGGTTCTGGCTGTCTGGTTCTGACTGGCTGGTTCTGACCAAAAAATCTTCCTAGTAAAGGGAATTCCTCTGAAGTGAGGGGGGAGCGGGGCTCATTTGGACCCGTGCATCTCTCTCTGTCTCCCCTCCCCCATGAATGGTACAGACTTTCTGTTTCACCCTTGCATCCTCAGCCTTGGACAAAGTGCCATATACAGTAGGTGCTTAATAAATGCCTTTTGAATGGCTGACTGGCTTTCCTAAGGTCACAGAGCAAGACTGGACATCAGGACCCTGGACTGTCCCCCAAATGACCTGCTGCAAACGTGAACTCTACGTTGGAAAACGAGTGTCCGCGGGTGTGAGCTGTGGCCGGGGGGCCCAGCGGTCAGGACACTGTCCGGGCAGCTCCCAACGTGCCTGATTCTCACAAGCGGAGCCAGCCACGGTGCCGGTCTCAGCCCCAACTTCCCGCCTCTGCCGGCCCCATCACTGACCCTTGTCCGGCCACTGGACGAGAGCGAGCGGCTGACTGCCCGGTCACGGGCTCGCTCCCCAATGTCTCAGAAGCAGGGACCTACCGCAGCGCTGCCCCCCGCTTTCCTCTCCTGGGCTGCTGCGGGAGCCGGCTTTTGTTACTGAAGGTAACTAACTGGGAGAGCAGAAAGCGCTGCCCACTGACCCATCTGCCCTTCTACACGACACAGGCTAAGACCCAGATTCAAGCCCTCCCACCTTTCTAGGCCTCAGTTTCTCCCTCTGTAAAATGAGTGGTTTGGACTGGGTGGGGTTTGTTGCCCCTTCTGTTCCTGACGCCCTGGCTCAGTCTCACTACTCCTCAGGGGAATGGACAAGGGGCCGGGAGCCCACGTGGAGGAGGGGTTACCTGGTGGGCACAGAGGGCTTGGCTCTTTGCCCGTTGGGGGCAAGCAGAAGCAAAACCCGCTCCTGACACTGACCTGCCCGGCGTTTCCCACCAGGTGCCCGCCCTGCCCTCCCTCGTCTGGTCCTGCAGATGGAAGCTGCAGCCCCCTCCAGCTGGGGCTCCACAACAGCACCGGACACGCGTGGGACCCAGGGGCCCAGGGGGCCATCCTGGGGAGAGCCGAGGCCCGAGCGAACCCCTGGGCTCCCACTGGGCACACCACCAGGGTGGCACCTCAATCCAGGCTGCTGCCCTGAGCGGCCTGGCACACTGAGGGGCACAGGAAATGGCTGCTCCCCCTCTGAGGATATAGGAGAGCATGTCGAGCCCGCCTAGTTCACCCCACACCGTTGGCACAAGAAATGAGCTGCCAAAACTTTCCAGCCTGGTGCGATCTCCTCCCTGGAGCTGGCGAGGCTGCCCTAGCCTGTCAGCGGGGAACACACCAGGGTCTCTGCCCCCCTCTCCCCACCACCCAAAGGTGCCCTCTCGGGCGACGGCCCCTCCTGTCAATAATACCAGTTGGCGAGGCGTTTCTCTTGCCTGGAGGAGGATTTTCCCTGGCCAGGAAGCCTGCCACCCAAGCCCCCTCCCACAATCCCTGGGGGCCATCTGGGCTCGGGCAGTGCCCGTGAGGGCAGACCTGGACCACAAGGGGAGCCGGGCCACTTGAGATGGGGGAAAAGCCTCCAGGCTGATCTGAGGGGGGAGCCCTGGGGAGGGGGGGTTCAGCCTGGGCTTCCGGCCCCTTCTCTGCCCACACCGGGCATGCCTCGGGCTATGGGCAGCGGGTCCACAAGCAGCTCCTTTCAGGTCTCGGACGCCTGGCATTTCCAGTCGACGGGCCCATGGCACGGCTGGCCTCGCCTCGCCAGCCCACATGGAAGGGCACGCGAGGCCCCTGGCCGAGCTGGCGGGGAGCCACCAACTTCCCGGCACCAAGCCCTCCCTTTAACAGCTGCAGCTCCAAGTCACACGGCCGGCGCTTTGTCTTTCCTCCCAGCACCCCCCGGGGAAGCAAGCGGCCGGCGCTGTCCTACACCGGAGTGGGGGGCTGGGGGTGCCGAACCATTCACCGAAAGGGTGCCGGGCCCGGACTTTTTTAAACCGAGGGTCCCTGATGCCAGGTCTGGCACCCTTCACAAGGGGAAGATAACAGCCCATTTTACAGGTGGGGAAACAGAGGTCTTAGTGACCAAGCAAGAAGTAGAAGCCAGGGGGCCTGGCGCAATTCTGGGCCCTGAGAGCACTGACCCACTCGCCCCAGGGCCCCTGCTTCTTTAAGTGTCTAAGTGACTTTGGACAGGTCTGCGGGCCTCAGTTTCCCCACCCATGAAGCTGGACTGGTCCTTTCCAGCTCTACGTCTGCAACCATGGTCTGAGTGTGAGCTGAGCCAGCTCCTCTCCAGGACCACTGCATGCTGGGAAAAAACGGACACCGGCCGCAGCTGGCTAGTCATGGGTCCAGCCTCCCTGCCTCCGGTCACCAAGGAAGGCTCCATTACACCCCCCAAACTGTGCTTCTTTAGGGGGCTTTGCCCTGAGCACAGAGAGAGGGATGGACACACACTCACACAGTCACACACACTCACACACACACACATACACACACTCACTCACACACACACAGTCACACACACACCCTGACAACCACACCCTTCCCAGCCAGGACAGAGGGAGGAACAGGAAACGTCCATCAGACCACAGGCCCACCCTGGGAAGGCCGAGCTTATCCCAGATCAATGAGTGGTGCTGGGTGCTCCCCAGCTGGGCTGGGCCGAGGAGGAGCATGAGGACCTTTCTAGAATACTCAAGGTTTGCAAAGCACTGTCCACACATGTATCACTCCTATTTGACAGATGTGGAAACTGAGGCTCAGACAGTGAAACGATTTGCCCGGTTAGCATGCGTAACTGTGCCCCTTATTTACTCAAAAGTAAGCACTCATTAAGCGCTTCCTGGAAAATGAGGCTAGTTATGGAGGCGCCATCAGGATCAGTGTGACACAGAACAGAAACCCAGGGGGCAAGGACAGCAGGGGTCAGAGCTCTCTGGAGGATAGGGAGTTGTCCCCTCAGCCCGGGGAGGGCAGGGCCCATGGGACAGGACCCATTGGCCTGGGAAGAGCAGGACCCAGGGAGACAGGTCTGGGCCCAACAGGACAAGTCCCCTCAGCCTAGGAAGAGCAGGTTTCAGCCCCTGGCGGCCCATCAGGGCCTTTTCACCGACTCTACCCTTGTGACGTCATTTTGGACCTCTTGGAGGAAGAAGGACGCTTGAGCTCTCCACAGACCCACGCTCATGGAGGAAGCAGAAAGGGGAAGGGGAATGCTTGAGGCAGCAAGTTACTTGGCAGGCACAACAGGCCTGCATTGACTCTTGGGGAGCTTGTGACCTCCCAAGCATGTGGCCATTCTCCCCAGAGGCTGAGGAAAAGGTCCTGGGGAGGAGCCTGGCACCTCTTCTTCCCATAAGCCTCCCAAACACTTGGGGGAGGGGCCACTGCTGCACTCTGCCCCCCCCCCGATCCCAGCTCCGACCCCTTCCCGAGTCCCCTCAGCCCCCCCAGGCGAGAGGGACTCTGAAGCTCTCTATGGACATTTCTGAGACTCTTACTCTAAGGGGACAAGGATGGCCAGGGGGTCAGGCCCAGGCCGGTCTGTCCGATCCGAGCCCTTCTCCCAGGCCCCTTCCACACTCGGACAATCTCTTCCTGATCCTCATGCCTTTGCACAGTGCCCAGCACACAGGGGACCGCCGTGTTTATTGACTGACTTACTGATGGAGTGAGTTCTCTTAAAGGGTGGCAAGTTTTCAGGGAAGGGTTTTTTTGGGGAGGAGGGCGGCATCATCCAAAGGGCTTAAGGCGCACACTGAGAAGTCACAGGCTGGGATTCCCCCCTTCTGTCCCTGTTGTAACAATCCTGTGCTTGGTAAGCAAGTACGAGTCTATTGAATCATGTCTCAGGACCCCAACTTTGTCTCCCCCCTCTCCCCCCCCCCCGAATAAAGACCTCAGAAGCCGCTGTGTAGCGCACACAGCCTAGCCGGAGAAGCTGCTCACAGTGAAAGCCGATGATCCTGACACTGGGCAGTCTGAGGTGAAGCACCCAGGAAATGCAGTGACACACACAAACTCTTATACTTTTGTTTTTCTGGGTCTCTGCCCCAAACTAGCAGGAAGCCAGACCATGAAGAGTCTCTGGGGGAGAGGAGACTCTGTGGGGAGGAGGGATGGGCCCCTCCCTGAGAGAGCTGGCCAGCGGCCAGTTACAGCCGGTCAAACTAGGGGCTCCTCAGTGCCCTCCACACCCAGAGAGTCCAGAGTCAGGTCTGGCACCTCTTGGCACCTCAGTTTCTCACTGTAAAAAGCAAAAGCCTGGGGTCAGGGGACTCATGTCTGCCTCTGGCCAGCTGTGTGACCTTGGTTGCTCCCACACCCCACCTCTGGACCCCTGATTTGCTCATCTGTAAAATAGGGACAAAATAAGGCCAGGTCTTGTGGGGATAACCTTGGAAATGGCTTGGGGGAGGAGGAGTCATTTTTCTATTTGCTCTGGGGACACAGAGTTGGGAAGAGAGGGCAGCTGTCCTGAGGGAAGGCAGAGGGCCTGGGTTCAAATCCCTGCTCCCGCCATCTTAGCCCAGTCACTTTCTTCAGCTTCATCCTCACTAGAATACGGGCCCTGGAGCACACACCCGAGGCCTTTCCAGCTCCAAGTCCTAGGGTGCCCCTTCTCCAGACCCCCAGACCCAGCATCCTCCCTGCTTCCTGTCCCAGACTGTGTCCCCTGCCCCACTAAGTGCCTCTACTCTTTCCACAAGCTCCATCCAAAAGGGTAAAACAGACTCTGGCCCTGCAAGCCTCCAGCTGCCCTGGGCCTCCAGCTGCCCAGGACCTCCAGCTGTTGGGGCCTCCAGCTACCTGGGGCCTCTAGCTATCCCAAGCCTCCAGCTGCCGGGGCCCCCTGCTTAACCACAGCCCCTTGCCCACCATGGGCCAGTCATGCTAAGGCCAAAGGCAGAGGTCTCCTGGGCCCACTGGTGCCTGGATGGGGGCAGCCACTGCCCTGACTACCTGCAGAAGGCCCTCCATTCCGGAGCTGAGCGGGAAGCGCCTCCTGCCTTCTGAGGTCGGACAGTAAACGGGCACCAGGTCCCCTTAGCCCTGCCCCACCGGGAAAAGCAGAGTGGTGCCAGCCGGGCATTCTGAGACATAGGAGGAGCCGGGTCCACAGCAGAACTCTATTTTAAAACAAACAAGCGCGGAGAAGTGCCCGCCTTCGCTCCGAGGGCCACAGCCAGAGGCAAGCAACCAACCAGCTGTGCCAACTGTCAGCCCGGGCACGTGCCAAGGCCTCCAGGCCCCTCTCTGGCCGTCTCCTTCGCCCATCCCCATCCCCTGCGGACAGTGACCTAGTCACAGAGGTGAAGACTGTGAGCCGCCCGTGAGGGGCAGTGGGCACATCTGTGCCCGGGCCGGCCCTGCCAGCGGGCCCTCCTCACCTTCTGCTGGACTACTGCAAGAGCTGCTTCCCTTCTCTCCCCCTCTCTGCAGCCAGTCACTTCTCCCTCGCTCTAGAAGCTCCTGCAGCTCCCCCTTACCCCCAGCATCAAACCTAAGGCCCCCATCGACTTTTTAAGGCCTTTATAACCCCCCCCCCCCCCCAGTCTTCCTTCACTTTTCTCCCCTCAGGCCTCTCAGAGACTCCCTCCCAGACGGCTCTCCCGACACCGCACCTTTGTGCAGGCTGTGCCTCCTGCCAGGAGCGCCCTCCCTCCTCCACTCTCCCCGGGGGTTTCTTCAAGTCTCAGCTGACGTCACTCCCGGCACCTCCTCAGGACCCCACCTTCTGCAGGGAGCCCTTTGGGGCCCCCCGATGCTAGGGCTCTCTCCTAATGCTCACCCCCAGTTTCCTCTGGATGGATCTTGTTCGTACACGGCCGTCCGCACCCGCTCTTCCCCATTAGCTTGTGGGCACCCGAAGGGCAGATGCCCGTTTCTCTGTCTGCCCGGAGCTCCGCCCAGCACCTGGCGCCTCTGGGTGACTGGCAAACATTTTTTATATTAATATTTTATTTGCAAAACATATGTATGGGTCATTCCTAAATATTAACCCTTACGAAGCTTTCTGTTACAAATTATTCCCCCCTACTCCCCACCCCTCCCCTAGATGGCAGGATATCCACTACATGATAATTATGTTAGAATACTTAAGTCGAATATATGTATAATTATTGCATCATTTTTGTGCAGGAGAAATCCTATCTACCAGAAAGAATAATCGGATAAAGGAAACACAATGCGAGCAAACCTCAACAGAGACCATGACAATGTTACGTTGTGATCCACATTTCACATCCCTCTCTCTGTGTGTATATGGCTCTCGTCACCGAATAATTGGAACTGGTTTGAAGCATTTCATTGTTGAACAGAGCCATGTCCATTAGAACTGATCCTCATATAGTCTTGTTGTTTTCCGTGAATAATGATCTCCTGGTTCTGCACATTTCACTCAGCATGAGTTCCTGCAAGTCCCTCCAGTCCTCTCTGAAATCCTCCTGTTGGTCGTTTCTTACAGAGCAATAATATTCCATAACATTCATATACCAGAATTTATTCAGCCACTCTCCAATGGATGGGCATCCCTTCAGTTTCCAGTTTCTAGCCACCACAAAAAGGGCTGCCACAAACATTCTTGCCCATGTGGGGCCCTTTCCCTCCTCTAAGATCTCTTTGGGATATAGGCCCAGTAGAAACACTGCTGGGTCAAAGGGTATGCACAGTTTGACAACTTTTTGAGCATAGCTCCAAATTGCTCTCCAGAATGGCTGGATCCGTTCACAGTTCCACCAACAATGTATCAGTAACCCAGTTTTCCCACATCCCCTCCAACATTCATCATTATCTTTTCCTGTCATTTTAGCCAATCTGACAGATGTGTAGTGGTACCTCAGAGTTGTCTTAATTTGCATGTCTCTGATCAATAGTGATTTGGAGCAACTTTTCATATGACTAGAAATAGTTTCAATTTCTCCATCTGAAAATTGTCTGTTCATATCCTTTGGCCATTTATCAGTTGGAGAATGGCTTGAATTATAAATATGAGACTATATATTCTCTCTATATTTTAGAAATGAGGCCTTTATCAGAACCATTAAATGTAAAGATGATTTCCCAATTTGATGCTTCCCTCCTAATTTTGTCTGCATTAGTTTTGTTTGTACAGAAACTTTTTAACTTAATATAATCCAAATTATCTATCTGGTGTTCAATTAGGAGTTCCAGATCTTCTTTGGACATCAATTTATTCCATCTGACTGGCAAACATTTGCTGCTGCTCTGCCCGCGGGCAGCTTCCAGCTTCTCCGTTCTGCAAACGGGACGTGGGCAGAAGCAGCAGAAGCTCGAGTCCTCAGTCTGCTAGGAGCTGAGGGGCCCCCATCCCGAACCCCGAGTCCCCCCAGGACACAGCCCCTCACAAAGGGGGACCCCCCCTGGAGCGGCCCAGTTAATCCGAGACAAACAAGTGCGGCCAGTCTGCCCAACGTGAGCCCGGCCCCTCCCTCCGCATCCCCGTGCCCTTCTCCCACTTGGGAAGCCTGGCTCTGGGCTCTGCAAGCACTCTCTGGCGGGGGAGGCAGGAGGGGAGCTGCCAGGGAGCAGGGGGCAGAGGGCAGGGAGAATCCCATGGCTCTCCTGGCTGGGCACTTCCACTCTGAGCCTGGCGAATCTTGCAGCCCGCCAGCCACGCCAGCTTCAGAACTGCCATCGCCGCCTTTCCCCCAGCTCAGTGCCAGGGATGTGCCAGGCTTGGGCCCGGGGACAGCGGGTGGCTGAAGCCAGCCCTGGCGTCTGCTTGCCCTCTGGAGGACGGCTGCCTGCTGTGTCCCCTTCCCCCACCCGCGGGATCCCCCCGAAGCCACTTGGGCCTTGCCCGGACAGGCTGACAGAGAACTGCTGGCTGACAAGGGCTGGGGGGCTGGGCAAAGGCGGCCTGGGAAAGGCCGAGGGAGCCCCGGCGCGGAGCCGTCCCCCTGACCTTCGGAGGACGGCTGCGCTCCGCTACGCAGGCCTCGGGACAGTCATGGCTCTCTGCCCGGCCCTGCCAGGCCTGGCTCCTGGCAGCAGCGACCCAGCAGTCCTCCCCGAGGAGCCGGCAGCCGCCCAGCCCTCCCGGGGGAGACTGGACCGGTCCCAGCTCGGCCCCGGCCGCGCCTCTCCCGATTCCCCCACCTCTGGGCTTCCCCTCCAGACCGCGGGGGCCTTGTGGTGCCATCGATGAGGGCATCGGGGACCCAGGTCACCCCCCAGGGCTCCAAAGTCAGGAGTTCTGCCACGGGCCGCCGTGGGACTGTGCCCAAGTCCTCCCCAGCTCTCGGGGTCCAGCTCTTCCCCATTAGGAGAGTGGGCCAGTGTCTGAGGAGCCTCTGGCCCGTCCTGCGGCGCTCGCATTCAAGTCCTCCCACAGACCTGGGCAGGGAGGGATGGGTGCCCCGCATGTGTGGCCATGAGCCCGGCAGCCGGGCAAGGAAGCCCGCCTGCCCCGCCGTGGCTGAGGGCCGGGGCCGAGGCCCCTTCAGGAGGCGGAGAACCAGGGCCGGGGCCCCTTCAGGCTCGCTCCACGGGCGGCTGAGATTCATCGGCCGGGTCACTGGGGAGGGTGAGCCCAGAAATGGGAGAGGGAACAAGGACACCGAAGGCCACGGCGAAACATTCAAAGAAACCGAGGAGCAGCCCCGAGAACGGCCACTTGGAGAACTTCACAAATGCAGGGGAAAGAAGCTGTGCCAGTTCGTACCCACCGGCCGAAGCCCGTGCCCGCCGGAAGAAGCCCATGCCCACCGGCCAAAGTCTGTGCCCGCCAGCAGAAGCCCATACCCGCCGACGAGCTCCTGGCTCTTTTCTCATGTGCCATATAATTGCCAGATCAATAGCCAGAAATTGGCCAGCACAGGTGCCCATCAGACTGTGGGCATTTAGCCCCTACCCCAACCCTTCCCAGGCCCAGACACGATCAGGCCCCGGGTTTTCTGCCCCTTCACTTCTTCCTCCATTTCCCTTCTCTTAACATGGACAGAGCAGAGCGGTCCCTTTGAGAGTGAGGAGGAGGAGGAAGAGGGGGGAGAGGAAGGGGAGGGGGGAGAGGGGGAGCCTTGAAGGCTGGCCGAGGACTTTGGAAAGCAGCTGTTTTCCTTCAGCAGCTGGCAGCTCCTCCCCCCTTGCTGACCTCCCTCTGCAGCCCTGCAGGGCTCACCTGCCCAGGCCAGCCGGCAGGATCTCAGCCTTCGGCTGTCCGGCCCTTTCAGATCTCCTGGAGGAAAGACTGGGAGGTCGTGGGAAAGGTGGGGGGAGAAACAGTCGGGGGGCGGCTTCTGGTATCCATTTTTTTTGGGGGGGAGGGTTGGGTTTGGGTTGTGACTTGTTCAGGGTCACACAGCTCATAAGTGTTAAGCGTCTGATCCCAGATTTGAACTCGGGGCCTCCTGACTCCAGAGCCACCTGGTGCCCCTCTGTGAGCGTTTTTAAAGCACCTACTGTGTGCCAGTGAGGAGAGCCAAGGGCGGCTGGACTTGCCAGGAGGGTACTGACTGGGTGACTGAGGGGGGGTGGGACGAGCAGCTGCTCACCGGACCCCCCCCCCAAGCTGGCTCAGCCTCGGGGCAGTTTGAAGCCTGAGCATTGGCTGGCCACGGGGACTGGTCCCGGGGCAGGGGGCTGCCCCATCAGAAGTCGCTCTGCAGCTCGGGAAGCCCCCTCGGGTTGTCTTTGGAACAACTGCCAGGAGGGAGGGAGAAGGGAGGGCAGGGCCGGGCCGGGCTGCGAGCCGCTTCCCACGGCCCTGGGCAGCCGTCCCGGAGAAGGGCCGAGCCTGCCGGGGGTTATTTTGGTGAGACTGAGTCACTCCCCCTGCTTCTCAGTGCCCCCCAGGCCCACACTGAGTCCCCATGGGGTATCCGGACTCCGGCTCCTGCAGGACTTATATCACCCTAAACCCCTCCCTGAAAACCCGTGCGCCTTTAAGGAAACTCAGTCAGCATTAATTATGCACCTACTATGTGCCAAACTAGAACTACACTTGGGCTGAGCCGCAGGGCTTCCCAAGTCCCATCTCTGGAAGTCCTTCCTCCGGGCCTGAGCCTGCTGGCCTGCTGGGAAATCCCACCCCGGCCCCAACTCCTGGCCCAGTCACCAGGTCGGGGCCTCGGTTTCCCCGTCTGTAAAATGCATAGCTGGCTTCCAGCTGGCCGTGTGCATCTCACTGCAGCCGATCCAGAAAGCATCGGATTTAAGCCGGTCACCTGCCCGGCCCGCCCTCCCTCAGTCCATTCTCTGCCTGTCATGGCAGCACCTCCCTGATACCTCGGCCCTCTCCCAGAGTGAAGGACGTTCACTGACCCTGAGGGCCGAGACCTCCGAGTGCGACCTGGAAGCAGAGGGCCTCCGGTCAGAGGCCGATGGCAGCGGGGAAGCAAAGAAACGAGCATTTATTAAGGGCCTACTGTGTGCCAAACACTATCTCCCTGATTCTCACGACAACGACCCATTTTACGCTTGAGGAAACTGAGGCAGCAGCAGGAAAGTGACTTGCTTAGGGTCTAAGACCAGGTCTGAGTTCTATCTGCCTCCTGCCCACCGGCTGCTCAGCATCCGATACACAGCATGGCTTGAACTTTGCCATAACCTCAACATTTGACCTTTGGGGGGGTCAGGTGTGGAGCGGCTGTGACCTGTGTGGCCTTGAAGGACTCCGTCGAGCGTCCCTGCACGTGGCGGCCGACGCGGTCAGTCTGGGGCAGGAGGAGCAGGTGACCCCCCTCTCCTGCCCGGATTCCCCCCGGAGGGCCGGGTTCTGTTCTGGACCCACGGAGAGGAGGCTCCTGAGAGGCCGAGGAGGTCCCTCCCATCAGCTGGTCTGGGGAGCCCGGACAAGACCCCAGGGGGTCATCGTGGAGGTCAAGGTGCTGTCCTGGGATCAGAGCTCAGCCCGGGCCTGCCTGCTTCCTCCGGCCGAGGTGGTTTGGGCAGGAAGAGAGCTGCCCAGAAATGAGAAGTGCTGGCTTCCCTGGGGTGCTTGAGGCAGGGGCCGGGCGGGGCTTGAGGTAGGAGCTTGGGGGGGGGGGAGGTTGAGGCAG
>JAJPUD010004531.1:52570-83668 GCA_023553655.1 Myrmecobius fasciatus
TGGGGCTGGGGCCGGCCCGACGCTGCCCAGCTGGCTATCCGAGCGCGCCTGCTGCAGGAAATACCAGAGAGCTCGGCCAACCACGTTAGCGAGGAGGAGGGGGAGGGCGAGGAGGGGGAGGGCGCGGGGAGGGGGGAGCGGCGCGGCCAAAACCCGGCCCGGAGCCGGCGGCGCGGAGCGGCCTCTCGCTGTGACCCAGATTCTCGGGCGAGGAGGCGGGGCAGGGGCGGGGCTGGCCCCGGGGTGGGGGCGGCCCACAGTGACGCCACAGCGGGCTGGAGAGGCGGAGCGGAAGGAGGGTCGGTCCTGCTCAGCCCAGCCCCCGCCACCGAGAAAGCCTGCCTTTCACAACTCTCTGTGTCATCTGTGTTTCTGTGTCTGTGTCTGTGTCTGTGTCTGTGTCGGTGTCTCTGTCTGTGTCTGTCTGTCTGTGTCTGTGTCTGTGTCTGTGTCGGTGTCTCTGTCTGTGTCTGTCTGTCTGTGTCTGTGTCGGTGTCTGTGTCTGTGTCTGCGTCTGTCTGTCTGTGTCTGTGTCGGTGTCTGTGTCTGTGTCTGTGTCTGTGTCTCTTCAGGTTTTCTGGAAGGACATTTGCTTGAACCCTTTCCCTCAACCAGCAGCCAGCATCCCCGGACCTGAGCCTGCTTTTTGCACCTGTAGCTCTCCAGTGACTGTCGGGGGCAGCTCTCCCCTGAGGACCGTTGCTCCTCGCCCTAAAGAGCACACCCCCCGGGACTGGTCCCGCCGCAGCTTAGTCTGTCTGTGCCTCCAGCACCTAGAACAGCGCCCAGCACACAGTGGGCGCTTCACACGGTCGGGTCCGGTGGAGGGCTCTGGCTGGAGTCCCTGTCCCTCTGGCCCACTCCCTTTAATGTCTTGGATCTTGTTCTTTTCCTATTTTTTTTTCCTGTTTATCCCTGTTCCATTTCATTTTCTCACATGTGTCCCCCATGTTCTGCTCGGTCGTGCTATAGCTTTGCCCTGATGTGATAGGAGGGACTCTGCCTCAGTCCTTAGTCGCTCAGGGACCGCCCGAAGCCTTCCTCTAGCCAGCTTGGCCCCGGCCCAGGAGGACAGTGGTTCTGTCCCTGGCCCAGCTGGTTTTCACCGCGGGGTCTCTCCCGGGCTCCCTTGGCTTTTGTGAGTAGAGTTTACTCGGACACAGCTCGCTGCCTTTTTGGAAACTCGTTCTTTTCTAGTTAAATAAAACATCGCCTTCTAGAGGCCGATTCTTTTCCACTGAAAGCTCCTCTGCTGACAGTTAATTGTCTCTTAGCGGGCCTTGTTCCCGCTTTCCATCCCTGGTTCTGAGATACCCCCTTCCTACCAACCTTGTTCCCATTTAAAAGGCCCGGAGGAAGTTAAGTGACAAAGAACACGACACTTTCCTTAATTCAAGAAGCCTTTAGTCCAAACCTCTGCTGAGGAATTCTCCAGCTCCCCCCAATCAAAGTTCTGCTTTCTTAAAAACTCCTAGGCTAGGGGCAGCTAGGTGGCGCTATCGTGGAATAGAGCACCAGCCCTGAAGTCAGGAGGACCTGAGTTCAAATCTGCTCTCAGACACTTAATACTTCCTAGCTGTGTGACCCTGGGCAAGTCACTTAACCCCAATTGCCTCAGCAAAAAACAAACAAACAAACAAAAAACTTAAAAATAAAACAAAACTCCCAGCCCCACCCATCCCTGGCTCTCAACTTGCATTTAGAGCCTGTCTCTAGAATGAAGTTTCGGTAATGATTCTCCCCACATGCATACATGTACACACGTCTGTATCTTCTGTGTGTCCTTCCCCCCCACCCCCCAAAGCCCCTCCATTTAGATCTGCTGCTCTTTTCTTCAACCAAGGGAGAAAGAGTTCCTTGGTATCTCTCTAGTTTCTTTGTGTGGGGGTTAACAGCCCATTTCTCAGACATCCACTAATCCCAACTCAGCTGCCGACGTCCCAGCCCTTCCAGCCACAAGAGGGAAGCCTGCCTTGCTCCCAGTTGCTCTTTGCTGCGGGTCTCGTCTCACCATCACTTCAGTAAAAGGAAACACTATGGGTTTTGCCCATCTCCCTACCGGGACTCCCAGCCAGGCTCTCAGCCTTGTTTAGATCCTCCAAGATGAGAGAGCCCGGCGGTCCTCCTCAGCTGGATCCCAGGCACCCAGTCCTGTCAGTCACTCTCAGTGAGAGACCCTGACAAGTTCCCAGTCCCTGCCAACCCGTCTGTCTAGCGGAAGGGACAAGCTCCTCCCCTCCCCCAAGCAGGGCAGAGTCATCACAAGCACAACGCAAGGCTAGAAGCTGCCTTTCTTTTACAATTCCCGAACCTTAGAGTGCAAAGGAACCTTAGAGTCACCCAGTCCAATCCCCTCTGAACACGTGTCCCCTCGACAGTTTCCCTGGCAAGTCTCTGCTCCGAGCCTCCCCCCACCCCAAGAGTTAACCCTTCCCATTTTGGACTACAAAGAGTGGCCCCGGAAGCAGAGTTTGAATAGCTACCCCTTGAAAAAAGCCCAGGTAATTCTGGGAAGGAGGCAAAGAGGGCAATATTCCTCAGATGAGAAACCAGCCAGCAAGGTCGGATGGCCTGCCCGGGGCCCCATCAGTAGTTGGGGTCAGAGCGAAGCCTTCTGCATCTTATTTCAGGGTGATTCCCATTCCAGCTCTCACTTTTCCTTTCCAAAATAATCTCTTTACTTAGATGTTTACTCTCCCTTCACAGCAGGCTGGGAGCACAGGGGCAGAAAGGATCATCAGGAAGCCTGACAACTGTCCCTGACCTAAGTGATCATTGCCTGGAAGCCTGGAAGTCTGGATCAGCAGAGCTACAAGACTTTCCTTCTCTGTCTCAGCCTCAGTTTCCTTATCTGTAAAAGGGACTGGACTGAATGCTCTCCCAGGGCCTGCCCTCCTTAACACCATTCTATAATGCAGTTGTCACCTTTTGATGCCTTCTGATGCAGAAGTGTTCCGAGAAAAAGCTCAGAGCCATAGCTGGGGCCGGGCTGTTGTTCCACCCAGGAGAATGGCAGTGCTGGGCTCCCCAGCAACTCTGAATCCCAGTCCAAGCTTGCTGGGTCATTTTGTGTTTCCAGGGGAAAAAAAGACTCATTAATTGCAGGGTTGCTGGGACAACTGTGGGGAGCTGAAGGAGACAAACAAGACAAACTCCCCAAAGCCCCAAATCTCCCAGGGCAAAGAAAGGGAGGGGAAGAGTGAGTGGGACTGGACCTCATCTCTTTCAGGGAAGTAGCACCTTAGAGCCAGAGGAGAGGCTGGGGGAGCTCCTGGTAAGTTTTGCCAAGGTGTTCCCAAGGGAGACAGAATGCCCTACCTAGCATACTGAGGACCTATTGATGGAGGGGCCGAGGCCCAGGACCCAGTTCAGAGGTTGCTCTCCTGCTGATGGCTGCAGCATTTTAGCAAATGCAGTCCCCTTTCGGGGCTTGAGCTCTGAAATGAATTAAATGTGGTAGCGACATGCTATGGCAATCTGAAATCTGCTGGGCTCACTTCAGTCCAATTCGGCAAATGTTCAGTAAGTGCTTGCCAGGTGCCAGGTTCTATATCAGGCTCAGAGAGGGTAGAGAAGCCATAATAATAATAATAATAATAATAATAATAATAATAATAATAATAATAAAGACTACACCTCCTTGCCCTCCAGAAGCTTACAAAGACAAGGAAATGCAAATATGGGGGAAGCAAATACTATTTACAAACCGAAAGCAAAATGAAAGTAATTTTGGAGGAGAATGGGAACTGCTGAGCCAAAGTGCAGGGAACTGGGGAGGTTGAGTCTGCAGAAGGAAGGCTGGCAGTGGGACATCAAGCCGAGGAGGCCTTAACTTTGTTCTACTTGGCATTAGAAGGAAGAATCAGAACAGGGCTGGACGGGGCTAAGCTAGGGAGGGCCTGAGAGGAGGAGATGTTTGTTTTCTCTGCAGCAGGACAAACTGTCTAAATATTGGAGCTGCCCAGAGTGGAGAGGGAGGGCTTAGAGCCCATTTAAAGATGAGGAAGCCAAAGACCAGAGAAGTTGTGACTTGCATCAGAGATAGAATTTGAACTCGGGACCCTCTGGCTCCAGGCCCCCTTGGCACTCTGCTCAGCTGTGGTGCATGTTCATGCTTTTCCTTTCCTCTGCCCTGGAATAAAAAGTGTGGCCAGACCAAAAACAGCCTGGGGAGGAGTCTCTGAGGTTCCCGGGAGGAATTCTTTGGGACTTAGCCAAGGTTTCAGTGTCAGGGGTTAACTACCCTTATCCTCCTGGCCCTGGAGGATGAGCTCTCCCATGATTATGCCATTTGACAGAATACAACAACCCTAGGAGGGAGGTGCAATTATTATCTCCAGTTTACAGGCATGGAACTAAGGTGAAGGTCCTGCAGCTAGGAAGTATCTGAGACCAAATTTGCATTCAGGTTTTCCTGACTCCAGGTCCCCTGAGCCACCTAGGGAAACATCTGTCCCACCAGCACCTCTGGGGAGAAGGTGGGGCAGAGCGGGGATGGTTTCTGGGGACCGGCATGGGAGGGTTCTTCTCCAAAGGCTGCTTCCAGGCCCCTGGCCCCAGTCAGCCCTCCGTGGGCATTTCTGCTCTCCCAGCAGAGCTCTGTTCTCTTTATGAAGACGGGGTTCAGCTTCAAGCTGCAATGGTTGCTCCAATGGAATCATCCATCCTCAGGGAGGTGGGACTGATTGACAGAAAGGCCTCATCATTACCCTCTAACCCATTCACTCCCGCTGTCTCCTAGATGCCAGCTCAATTGCTAACCAGGGTTCGGGTGCATGTGGACCGTGGGGTTTGCCCTTTCCAGGCTTTACTAGCCACTTCCTGGGGGAGGTCAGTGCTGTTGCCTATCATTCTGCTCTTTGTATCCCTAGCACTCAGGGAATTGAATTGAATTTTACAGATGGGGAAACTAAGGCCAAAGGAAGAGGTGAGATGTCCTGAATGATTGTCTCTCCTTGCTTTGCTTGCTGTCAGGGTAAGAGATGGAGAGAGGTGGGTGAGCCCAGGTTACAATATAATCATGTACATTAGCAGCTCATTGAATGGCCGGACCCACTGTGCTGTCACTGATAGGAGACAGAACCATCACGATTACAGGATCAGACTTGGATCTTGGCCAGGATCTTTTTCTCCTTGATTTCCATGAATCCCTACAGATGTCATTAAATTGGCAGGCAGGATGGCTCGAGAGGGAGAGTTAAAGACTCAGATGACAGAATCCGTCTCCTAAAAGATCTCTACAGGGTAGAACTGTGGCCAGATCTCCTAAGATGAAATTGGATGGGGATCAAGGTATAACTTTCCATGTTTGGGGAAAGTCAGTGACAAGTGGGGAGATGCTGTGACATCCAAGGGGCACAAAGCTGGGGACTTAGCTGCACCAGCCGTGGCAGTGGGGGGTGCTTATCCTGGAGAGGAGACTAGGGGATATCATTGGTGCCAGGAAGCAGAATCACAACGTGGAAAGAGCTAGGTGTAATGCCCACCTTTGTCTCTGTATGATCCCGGGAAAGTCACTTAACTTAGATAGATTTCAGTTTCCTCTTCTGTAAAATGAAGTTGCCAGTCTTGGTGATCTCTAATGTCTGATCAACTCAAAAGTTGAAGAGTTTATGAAGAAATATTCGAAGGTCACATGAAAGTTGCATTAGCTTTGCTCTCCTGGGCCCCAGAGAACAGGATTAGAAACAGTGGGTGGAAATCCCAGAGAAACAGATGATTCTTAATGTCAAGAAAATGTCCTCACAGTGGGAACGGTCCCAGAGCTGCTCCCTCTCTGGAGATCTTCAAGAGGAGGGTGGATGACCAGGTGTGGTAGAGGGGAGTTTTAGTCAAGTACAGGTTTGGGCAAAATGCTTCTGGGCTCCCTTCCAATGCCCATCTTCCGGAGAGTCCATGTTCCCTCTTTGGAGAGGATTGGCTTACCACAGGACCCAGTCATTTCTCTTTATGGGAAATTCCACCCACACATTTCTCCTTTTCTAAAGGTGAGCAAGAAAAGAAATTTGCCGCAGAGGGAGGAATTGTCTAATTGATGAATCCTTTCCCATAGTTCACTGTCTCATGCTCTGAAATTCTTGGAAGGAGGAAAAGAAAGGGGAAGAGGGAAGAAGGAGGAAGGAAAATATCAAGAGTAAGTGAATGGGACCTCTTGGGGATGACCTTGGATCCTCTTTGCTGGGTTGCTTTACTTCTTGGCAGCAGCTAGGGAAACTTGTGAGTGACTCAGCCCTATCAGGTTGAAGACATCCTTCTCCAAGGATTTCATTAGGACCTCATCCCACCTTGAAATATTCCCATCCTCAGGGCTCCCACCTTGCTACTTCAGTCAGGAGGGGAAGGACTCTTTCCTTGGGCCATATTTTAAAAATGTAGATTCTGAAAGTGACCGAGGAGGGGGATTAGTTTAAAGGACCATCACTACCATTTTGGGTGGGTTTGTATTCTACTCTTCCATTTGGGGTTTCTTTTAAAAATAATTGAACATCATCACAGAAGTCAATTGAATCAATCACTCAGAAGTATAAATTAAGCCCTTAACAAATGTGGAAAGATCATAGTTCTTTGGCCATTGGATGAAGGTACCTGGCCCCCTACGTGAAATAGCATGTAACTAGTTGAGTGACATACCTCTGGGCCTATGTCTAAAAATAGCAGCAAAAACAAGTGACAAACCAGTCTAGTGTTGAAAGTTCTAGTTTAGAGAAGTGGAGTCAAGCCCCAATGAGGGAATCTTTCACTATCTTACTCTGTGTTGGAGATATGAAACCAGCAGGAGACTACTCTTCCAGTCCAGAGTGACTACCACCTCAAGAAGGGTAGCTTTAGGAAGCAAGACTCATCATAAGAGAGAGATATGGGCTATGGACTCCTTAAACTCATTAACCCTTACAGCTCAACAAAGAGCTTCACCTAATAAAAACTCACGAGGACTTTATGGAAAGAGAATAGGACTGAAGGTGGGAGTTACCCTTTTGACCCATATGTTCTTTGTAAGAATTCCTCACCACCTTTGTACTTTAAGTTTTTGGCTACTCTCCTCTTGGAGGCCATATGTATTTGTGGGCAAGTGGCCCAGAAATTTTTTGGGGGGTGTTTTGCTAAACTTTTTATAAATGACTTTGCTAACAAGTTGATTGTTAAGAGGCAGCACATCAGTGGGGGCTCATGAACAAAAGTACTAGAAACTGAACCCTCAAGGTTATTATTGTAGTCTGGTTGTGTCTGACTTTTCAAGATTCTACTTGATTTTGTTGGGGGGTGGGTGGGCAGAAATACTGGAATAGCTTGCCATTTTTTTCCAGCGTTTTTCTTTTTAGACAAGGCACTGAGGCAGAGTTAAATTAAGGTCACACAGCTATTAAGTGTCTGAGGCCAGATTTGAATTCAGGAAGATGAGACTTCTTGACTCCAGGTCCAGTCTCTGTCCACTGTGTCACCTAGCTACCTCCTCAAGGTTAGTACCAGAATCCTAAGAATACTATTCACTTGCTCACCTGGGACCTAGACTTTCATTGTAAATAGGAGGTGGGGAAGTAGCCCCAGAAGGGATGCTACCTTAGTAACTTCTACACAGCAAAAGTGACACAATTTCCTTACCATGCATAGTCTCCCCAGTTCATTGTACCGATGGCAACTCCTCCAAAAGAGATGGCAGCTGAGGATAGTTATCCAAGGTGTCTATCCAAGACACTGAGCCTGGTGATAAACATCTCCAGTCTTTACTAGATGACATACAGAGTATGTCACTGGCCTTTTGATACAGGGTAAGGTCATTGCCCAGTCCTGACTGTTCTTATCTTCTGGATGCTCTTCTTACCCTGTAGTGCCCCTCACTGAACTCATTCTCCAGCTATCTCCCGACCAGGGCAGAGGACAACAGAGCTGTCATATCCTTAGTTCTGGGATGCTCTGTCCCCTTGGTTGCATTTGCTTTCTTGGCTTCAGTATCACATGGCTGACTCATCTGGAGCTTTTATTTATTTATTTTTGGACTAGTCCTGTGACTTCATAGATATTGGGAAATCCCAGTGAAGAAACTCCATCTGCCAATGCAGATCAGCGCCTGTTTTATGGCTGAAGAGCCTTAGAGAGTTGTAACCCACTAAAACCTGCCCAGTCTCTCTCATTCTGTTTTTGGGAAGTGGATTTCTTGACCAATATAGAATTAAATGGGAAGAGAGCAGGATGAAGAGCTTCTGAGAAGTTGGCCAGTTCACCGCCTGCCTTTTTAGCATCACGATTTTCCCAGGGATCACTGATAAGGGAACAGAAGGCAGTGGATGAATCAGAGAGGAGCTAATTATTCTCCCACACTCCCCCCCCCCCAGCACCTATTAGGGCAGCATATTAGTAATGATTAGTGCTAGAGAAGAACAGTCCAAAGTCTTACAGAAGACAAGGATAGTCAGAAATAAAGAGGTGCTGATCTTGGTAGAAGCAGGTCAAGGGACTTTGGGTGGGGCAGACAGAAGATCATATTGGCTTCCATGGAAATATTGCAAGACCCAGCAGAAGACCTGGGACTTATTTTCTGGGTCCTCTATGCCAGGTTCATGACAAGACCTGGGCAAAGAGTCTCCTGGGAGGAGAAGGCGTGGGCAAGTTGTGATCGGCACCAGTGGAGACAATATGCTCCAAGAAGCACCGCGCTTGGCAAGGGATTGATCAACAAATATTTTTGCTGTAGGATGATTTCAGAGAGGCCTGGAGAGACTTGCATGAACTGATGCTAAGGGAAATGAGCAGAACCAGGAGAACATTATACACGGCAACAACAATACTATATGACGATCAATTCTGATGGACGTGGCTCTCTGCAACAGTGAAATGTTTCAAACCACTTCCAATTGTTCACTGAAGAAAGCCACGTACACGCAGAGAGAGGGATGTGAAATGTGGACCACAACATAACATTGTCATACTCTTGATTGATGTTTGCTTGCATTGTGTTTCCTTTATCTGATATGTCTTCTGTTTAGATAAGATTTTTCTTGCACAACAATGATAAGTTTGGAAATATGTATACATATATTCGATTTGCCAAATATTTTAACATAATTAACATGTAGTGGATATCCTGCCACCTAGGGGAGGGGAGGGGAGTTGGGGGGAAAAATTTGTAACAGAAAACTATGTAAGGGTTAATGTGGAAGAATTACCCGTACATATGTTTTGCAAATAAAATAAAATTTAAAAAAATATATTTTTGCTGTGTGCTGGGGCTACCGAGATAAAAGTAAAACAGGCCCTCCCTGCCCTTGAGAATTCACATTTTAAATAAAAAAAAGAATAATAATAAAAAAATTGACATTTGAATGGGGAAGACAGACATACAAATACATACAGAATACCTGAATTTACTAAATACAAGTGTATACAAAGTAGTTAGGGTGAGAGGAAAGAAGGAAGAAAAGGCATTTATTAAGTACCTACTATGTGCTAGGCACTTTACAGATATTATGTTGTAACTTGTAATATTCCTGAGAAGTAGGGGTTCTTACCTCCATTTTACATTTGAGGTAAACAGAAATGAAGTGAATTGCGTAGGGTCCCACAGCTAGCGAATGGCTGAGGTCTTCCTGATTGTAGGCCCTGTGCTCTGTGCCTCATGGGGTCACCTTCTACCTCTAGCTTGTGGGGATCTAAGTAAAAGGTAACATATGAGCAGCATCTTAAGGGGAAAGAGGAGGCCACGGTGAGGAAAGTGAGCCTTCATCCCAGGCATTGGGAATGATGTCCAGAGCATGGGCAGGAGGTGATGGGCTAGGTGGGAAGAGGAGAGAGGAGGCTGGATCCCAGTGAGTAGGAGGAAGGAGGCATGAGCAATGAGGTGGAAACAAAGGTGGGGTCCAGGGTGTGTGTGGCCCTACAAGCTGAACAGAGAAGCTTATGTTTGATCTTAAAGGCCAAAAAACAAAAACAAACAAACAAACAAAAACCAAAACGCCAGCAGAATGGCATGGTCAGGCTTGCGTTCCAGGAAAACCACTGGCAGCAGTGTGCTGTGTGTAGGATGAAATTGAGTGAAAGGAGTGGAGGCAGGGAGACCAATTAGGAGGCTGTCGCAATCATCTGGGTGAGAAGTGATAATAACAATCATAATTAGGATTGTTGTGAGATGATAAGTGTCAGAAGGCAGGAGGGAGGTGTCCAGTAAAAACAGGGTTTAGATGAGAGAGATGCATGATGGTAGAAACGGTAAGATTTGGCGACTGATTGGAGGAGTCAAGTGAGCGAGTCTGAGGAGTTGAGGATTGGGCTGAGGTTCAAATCTGGCTGTCAGGATTGGGGTGACTGACAATCGCAGGAAAGTTTGAAGGTAGGGGTGGGGGTGGGTGGGAGGAGTCGGAGGAGAAAAGTTCTTTTTTGGCCATGCTGAGTTCCAATTTGAAACGACAACTAAACAGCTGCTGATGCAGGTAGCACATAGTAGTCACTTTAATAAATGATTATTGATTAAAGTGACAGATGCATCAAAGTATCAAAGAAAGTCCTAACTTTGTTGTCATATGTCTTAAGTCTTTGTGACCCTGTTTGGGGTTTTCTTGGCAAAGATACTGGAGGGGTTTGCCATTCCCTTCTCCAGATCATTTTACAGGTGAGGAAACTGAAGCAAACGGGGCTAAGTGACTTGCCCAGGGTCACACAGCTAGCTAGCTAGTGTCTGAGCCAGATTTGAACCCGGGGAGATGAGTCTTCCTGACTCCAGTCTCAGGACTTTATCCGCTGTGGCGCCCTCTAGCTGCTGACACAGCAGCTGCGTCACACACACATACATACACGGGCACATCCTTTTTCCATGTAGAGGCCTCAGGCATCCCAGTCTGTGACATCAGAGACAGGAAAGCAACGGAATAAACGAATGGGCAAGAAGCCTGCCCCTTTCCATGGGGGGCTGGGGCTCTGCTGTCATGTGAAGGTGACAAAGGCCTCCAGTGTCCCAAAGGGTCACTGTCCCTTAAGCTCCTCTTCCCCAGCTCCTTTTCCTTTGTGCCCTTGTCCTTCATCCTCCCTTCTTCTTCTTCTTTTTTTTTTCTTTTGGAAATAAATGCAACCACTAATCAAAGACTCTGTGTTTGTTCTGGGCATCTTTCCCTTTTTGATCAAAACCATTCTAGATCTTAGAACGACCGTCCTTGGATCAAAGGGCACAGCCACTTTTGTGAATCCAACTGTACTTGATCAGATTGTGGTCCATTATTATATCTGAAAGCCCTTTCTCTTGGTCTTCCTGCTTCCCTCACTCACTGCACCCCCTCTCACTACTCCATGATCCCCAAAAGGACACTGGGAGATAAGCTGGGGAAGGAGGAGGGGGCTTTGGGCAAGTGCTTTAAACTGTGAGGTTCAGCTCTGGGAAAGAGCAGGAACTGATGGGACCCAATGGCTCCCCTTCACGGTCTTCACTGTGCAGCAACTGCCCCCACTGTTCCCTGAACGGAGTGAGTCATCATTCCAGGTGTGTAAACAGCTGAGCTGAAGAGCCTGGGAAGAGCCTGTGGTGATTCTGTCCTCTGCCCCACCCTCCCCTCTGAACTGTCTGGCCCTTTCCCTGGAAGCACTGGGGGCCATGTTCCAAGCCTGGGAACACTGGCCAGTCTATACCCTCTCTTGGGTCAGGCCCAGATCATGGCCTAGCAGGACTGGAACAAAGCCCTAGGAGAGAGGGCTAAATGGAAGAATGAGAACCAGAACTCTCTGTCTACTAGTCTAGAAGCGACTGTGCTTTAGTGGGAGTCCTTTGAGACTTACCAGGGAAGTGAGGGTGATGTTTTTGGTGTCAAACCTGTGTGTGATCCATGGTGAGATAGCAGCCAGCTCAGTGGCCAGGGGAGGGGACTGCTCTGGGGGGGGACACTTGGAGATTGTGACTGGAGGGGTAAAGGGGCAATCATGTGGCCAACCTGCCAGGTCTCACTTTACTTGGCTCTACCTCGCTCTGGGGATAATAAACCGCCCCTTGTACTTTGAAAAGCGCTGATCTGTCATGGTCAGAGAGGGCCTGGGAAGGCAATAAGGAGATTTAGGTGAGAAGCTCCTATTCAGAGGGCAGACAAATTGAAGACAGAAACAGTACAGAATACTGGAATATGGAAGAAAGTATCAGACAATGGGGACTGGGATTCGAGCTGGGCAGCTTCCCACCTATATGGCCCTGGGCACCTCTGTCTTTCTCAGAGGACTGGACTCAGTGGTCTCCCCAGGCTCTTCTGGGCCTTAAGGCAGTGCTCCCAGCTGAGGTGTGGGGAGAGAGAGTGATAAAAGTAATCAAATGCAGCATCACCACAATAGAACAAATTGTCTTCTCTCCTCCCAACCCCATCTCCCCCTCTTCCAAACTCACTTTTGTTCCACTGACTCCAATATCCTCCTAGTCAAAACATGTGAGTCATCCTTGACTTTCCAATTCTCAGATCAGCTGCCAAGGCCTCTCATTTCTACACTATTCAATCTCTTTATTCATCTACCTGTCTGTCTGTCTATCTATCTGTCTATCTATCTATCTATCTATCTATCTATCTATCTATCTATCTATCTATCCATCCATCCATCTACCTATCTACCTACCAACCTATCTATCTATCTTTCTATCTACTTATCTATCTATCTATCTATCCACGTATGTATATATGTATTCATGTATCTATCTAAAAAATAGGGCAGCTAGGGACAGCTAGTTGGTGCAGTGGATAGAGCACCAGTCCTGAAGTCAAGGAGGACCTGAGTTTAACTCTGACCTCAGACATTCAACATTGCCTAGCTGTGTGACCCTGGGCAAGTTACTTGACTCCAATTGCCTCAGCAAAACATAAAAATAAAAATAAAAAATAGGGCAGCTATCATATATTAGTCTTAGAGTCAGGAGGACCTGAATTCAAATCCAGCCTGAGGCTCTTGATTCTTATTAGTTGGGTGTCCTGGACTAGTCACTTAATCCCGATTGCCTCACAAAAGGGGTATCCATCCATCCACCCATCCTTCTATCTCTCTCCATTGATGAATCTATGTATTTATCCATGCACATATATGTATGCGTCCATATCTTAAGTATGTATGTTTGCACAATGCTTGGCTTCTCTCCCCACCCTCAGGCTCCTTCCCAATTCACTCACTCATCCTCTCATTTCTGAATCCCTGCTTAGTTTTCTTGAGGAGCCACAGTCTAGAGTAAAAGATTTAGCAGCTTCTACACTAACAAGAAGGCTGGGAATATGATAGTTGGAGGGCAAAGAAGTTAAAATCACAACCAGACATCTCCTACTTAGCTATGCTGAGGATTATTCTTTCTGGGAAATGGATATTTAATGAAATAGAGAATTTTCAAGCACTCCTGATAAAAAGACCAGAGTTGAATAGAAAATCTGACTTTTGAATACAAAACTCAAGAGAAGCATAAAAGGTAAACAGAAAAGAGAAATCACAAGGGATTTAATAAGGTTAAACTGTTTATATTCCTATATGGAAAAATGATACTTGTAACTCCTAAAAACTTTCTCATTATTGGGTCCGTTAGAAGGAGTAAGTATATAGACAGAGGGCACAGGTGTGAGTTTACCACAATAAGGTAATATCTAAAAAATAAAATTTAGGGTGAATAAGAGGGATGCACTGGGAGAAGGGGGAGAGGCAGAATGGGGCTAAATTATTTCACATAAAAGAGGTTTTATAGTGAATGGGAAGATGGATGAGGTGGGAAGGAAGTGTTTGAACTATATTGCTATTGGAACTGGCTCAAAGAGGCAATTGGGAATAGAAATTCATATTACCCTAAAGGAAAGCGGAAAGGGAAAGGAATAAGAGAAGGCGGGACACTGATAGAAGAGAAAATAAGTGGGGGGGAGGTGGTAGTCAGAAGCAAAATACTTTTGAGGATGGACAGAGTAAGAAAAGAAAGAGAGAGAAAGTGATTAGGTTAAACAGAAAGAAAACAGAATGGAGGGAAATATACAGTAATCATAATTGTAAACTTTTTTTGACAGCAAGTTTCTCTGATATTTCTCAAATATCTATATACATACATATATATTTTCCTCAAATTCATTTCCCAAATAAATAGAGGACTGAGTCAAATTTATAAGAATATGTTATTCCCCAACTGATAAATGATTAAGGGATAAATGATCATGAACAGGCAATTTTTGGATGAAATAATCAAAGCTAACTATAATCATGTGAAAATGTACTTTATTGATTAGAGAAATGAACTTTAAAGCAACCCTGAGATACTTTCCCACACCTATCAAATTAATTAATGACAAAAAGGAAAATGATAAATGTTAGAGGTGATGTGGGAAAATATTGTTAATGGAGTTGTGAACTGATTTAACCATTCTGGAGAGCAGTTTGGAACTATGCCCAGAGGATTGTAAAACCGTATACAACCTTTGACCTAGCAATATCACTAATTAGTCTATCTGAAAGAGATAAAAAAAAGGAAGAAGACCAATATGTACAAATATATTTATAGCAACTTTTTTGGTAGTAGCAAAGAACTGGAAATCGAGGGGATGCCTATTGCTTGGGAAATGTCTGAACAAGTTGTGGTATATGATTGTGATGAAATACTGTGAGAAATGAGGAACAGGATACCCTCAGCAAAACCTGGCAAGACTTATATGAACTAATGCAAAGTGAAATGAGCAGAGCCAGGAGAACATTATTTGGTTTGTTTTATTGCTTGTTTTTGGTGAATAGTATTTTATTTTTCCAATTACATGTAAAGATAGTTTCCAATGTTCCTTTTTTAAAAATAAGATTTTGAGTTCCAGATTTTATCCCTCTCTCCCTTCTTCCCTTCCTCCTCGCCAAGATGGCAAGCAATCTGATATGTTATACATATTCAATCATGTTAAACATATTTCTACTTAGTCATGTCATGAAAAAAGAAACAGAACAAAAAGGAAAAACCACACACAAAATGAAAATAGTGTGCTCTGATCTGCATTTAGACTCCATAGTTCTTTCTCTGGGTATGGATGGCATTTTCCAATATGACTCTTTTGGAATTGTCTTATATCAGTTTATTGCTGAGAAGAACAGAGTCTATGTACTTGATAATCTCACAATGTTGCTGTTACTGTGCACAATGTTCTTCTGGTTCATCTCACTTCTCTCAGTTCGTGTAAGTCTTTCCAGGTTTTTCTGAAATCAGCCTGCTCATCATTTCTTATAGCACAATAATATTGCATCACATTCATATACCACAACTTGTTCAGTCATTCCCCAATTGATGGGTATTCCTTCAATTTCCTATTCCTTGCTATCACAAAAAGAGCTGCTATAAATAGTTTTTTGTACATGTATGGTCCTTTTTTTTTTTTTTTTTTTTGCTTTTTTGCTGAGGCAATTGGGGTTAAGTGACTTGCCCAGGATCACACAGCTAGGGAATGTTAAGTGTCTGAGGTCAGATTTGAACTCAGGTCTTCCTGACTTCAGGGCTGGTGCTCTATCCACTGTGCCACCTAGCTGCCCCCCCCCCTTTTTAATGATTTTTCTGGGAGATGGACTTAGTAGTGGTATTGACCAGGAGAACACTATACATAGAAATAGTAATATTGTATGACAATCATCTTTAAATGATTTTTCTCTTCTATTCTATTCTATATAATAATCCAAGACAATCCCAAAGGACTAGTCATGGGACCATCTCCAGAGAAAGAGCTGATATTTCTGAATGCAGATTGAAACATATTTTAAAAAACATATTTTTTGGTGGGGGAATTTTTCTTTTGGAATATGACTAATATCAAAATATATTTTGCATGACTGAACATGTATAACCTGTATCAAATTGCTTGTCTTCTCAATAAGGGGAGTGGGAGGGACAGGATTTAGAACTCAAACTTTTACAAAATTAATGTTAAAATTGTTTCAACATATAATTGGAGAAAAATAAAATATTAAGCAAATATTTTAAAGAAGATGAATTTGGGTAGAGTATAATAAACCTAACAAGGTAGGTTGGAGTGAAGTTGTGAAGGGGAAGTGCTTCCCCTTTCTAGATTCCAGTTTTTCTATTTGTAAAATGAGAGGGCTACACTATCAAATGGAACCCAGGATTATAGAATTTCAGAGGCATCTAGTTCAATCAATCCCTTTTTGAACAAGAACCCCAATATTCCTGGCAAAGAGAGGTATAGGGCTGTGATTCCTCCAACTTACCTTTAGCCCTATTGAAACAGAAAACAGTGGGCTACAATTGCTGTCTGAGTCCTAAAACCAGGGCAAGCAGATCCTAAGCCTTGAAAGGTGACACACAAATTAATTGACAAAATTCAGGGCACTTCCCTGTTCCCCATCCAACCAGTGGCTGAGCCTTGATTTTCCCTATCCACCTCCATCCCCTTCTCACCATTCACAACACTACCACCATATTCTAACTGCACTCATCTATTTAATTAGCTTTGTTAGCAATTTTGTTTCAAGTTTGTCTTTTCTCTGATACATTCTGCAGAAAGCCTACAAAATCATCTTCCTGGAGCATCAATTACTCCTGAACACAAGAAGACTCCCTATTGCCTTAGATGCTGACTAGCCTTAGGTACTTATTAGATACTTATTCTCTAGGCTTGGATACTTACTATTTAGTCCTAGATACTTTCTAGTCTTTGATACTGGCCAGTCTTAGATATTTACTAGCATTAGATGCCATCTAACACATAGTACTTACTAGTTAACTTTAGATACTTTCTAGTTTTAGAGTCTTACCGGCTAGTTTAGATACTTTTTAGATACTTACTATTTAGCATTAGACACCATCTAGCTTTAAATAGATACTTACTAGTCAGCCTTAGTTACTATCTGATCTTTGATACTTGCTATCTAAACTGTATATACTATCTAGCCTTATAAACTTGCTATCTATAAGATACTTAGTATCGAGCTTTAGATAGATACTATTTAGTTTTAGATACTTAACTATCTAGCTGTAGATACTATCTTGCCTAGGATCCTATTTAGTCTTACTCTATAGCTATAGATACTTATTATCTATTCTTAGATACTTACCATCTTGCAATAGACACATTAGCTACTTATTTGGCTTAGATATTTAATATTATCTAGTCTTAGATACTTAATATCTTATTTTAGATACTTACTAACCTTCGTTACTCGCTATCTAGCATTAGATACTAGAATTTCTGTTTAGCCTTCTGCACATCTGTGGCCTGGAGTCCCCTTCTGGTCACTGACACTGAGTAATATCAGACCCTTTTGGTGGGAGATTCTAGGAGGCATCTGTTGTCCTGGAATCCCCTATCCTGTTAGCTTCTTATCTTGGCCCTGCCTCCAGGGCACTGGTTTTAGACTTGGGCCTTCTCTTTTCTCAAACCATCTCTGGCTTTATGGATTATTGACTTTCCTGTCTCATGTGCAAACGCTAATGGAACCCTGCACTGCATAATGGTCTTGACCAGGAACCTTTTCTCACTATGCCTGAACCTGGGACCCTCTGATACTGTCCAGCAACTTCAACTTGACTCTTTCTTTACTGATGAGGTAACTGGTTTTTTTGTTTTTTGTTTTTTTGTTTTGTTTTGTTTGTTTTTAGTAAATAAAATAAATTAAACTATTTGATCTCTTCTGTGAGATTGTACTTTTCCAGGATACCTTTTTGTCCTGTCTTCTCCATCTGACAGTTCCATTTTTGTCATAGCTGTAATGGCTACCAAGCCTCTAACTCTCCCCCAACTTCCCCCACCCTCAAATGGTTTATATTGCGCTTTTCTTGCAAAATGAACTCCGGAGTACTCGGTTTGCTCAAGTCAGTCGTCAGTTGCCATTTATTGAACACCTTTGGCTTGTTTGGCTCAGTGCTAAGCACTGGGGATAAAAGCCAGGCAGACCATTGAGAAAGGCAAAAGCCAGTCCCTTCCCCCAAGGAGCTCCCAGTTTAATGGGGGGTGTGGTGGGGGAGAGACAACATCCACACAACTACAACAAGATCTTTCTGAGATAATGACTAGGGGGAAGGCAGTAGAGATAAGTGGGGTGGGGAAGACTCCTTGCCAAAGATGGGATTTTAGCTGGGATTTGAAGGAAGCCAGGGAAGCTGAGGAGGCAGAAGTGAGGAGGGAAGAATTCTGGGCATTGGGAACAATCCATAAAAACACTGGGAACTTAGAAATAGCGTCTTCTTGGAGGAACAGCCAGAGGCCAGTGTCACCAAAGTGTGTGTGGGTGAATGCTGGGTAAGGAGAATGGAATTGTGGGGGATGGGTCTTGTGAGGAGGATCAGGAAGGCCTTTGAATGCTAAACAGGAGGCTTTATATTTATTTGATCTGGAAAGTGACAGCGAGTTACTAGACTTTATTGAATAAGGGATGATGTGGGCTTTAGGAAGGTCACAATGACAGCTGAGTGGAGGAGTCTGCAATCCTGAGGGACTTGAGGCAGGGAGACAACTAGTCGGGTCTGGCCAGAGGCCTTCCCCAGGGTAGTGCCTGTGTCCAAGTAAAGGGGGAGGGCACTACTAAAAATACTACAAAGGCAGAAACAGCAGGTCCTGGTAATGGGAATGAGAGAAAGGGAAGTGTTAAGTCTGACTGGGGTGGATGGTGGGACCCTTGACAGGGCTAGGGAATCGGGAGGTGCTGGGAACATTGAGGGGGGAAGATCATGAGTTCCATTTTGGGCATGGAGTTGGGACATTCAGCTTTCCACAGTTGGAGATGAGAGACTGCAGGTCAGCAGAGAGGTTAGGATTGGATTAGTGGAGTGGGGAATGGTCTGCAGAGGTGGTCATTGAATCTATGCCATTCATGGGATAGACCTTTCCCCCTGGTCTTGCCAACCTTCTGTCTTGGCTCAATCAGGGCCCAAGCCATCTTGTACCTGAAAGAGGGAGCAAGTTCACAAATGGAACTGTCCATCCTGGAACAGGGCCAGCTCTGAGCAACATAGGGAAGGAGGTGGACTTCATTTGGATGCCCCAATGCCCTTGGATCTGGCTCAGAATCCTAGCTTGTTTCCCTCAGTCTCCTTTTTTCTTTTCTTTTTTTTTTTTTCTACTCTGAGGGAGGGTTCAATGAAGGGCAGTAGAAGGATGCTGAATGTAAGAGACCTCAGGATTGAATCTTACTTTGAACTCAACTACTTCCTGCCTGGATCACCTTAGATATGTAACTTCTCTACTCTGGGACTCAGTTTCCTTCTCTCTAAGGTGGTTGAACAAGCAGATCTCTAAGGTACCTTGTAACTCTAGATATTTGATCCTGTGGTAGGTGGTGAACATGCCATGTTCTTAATATATGCTTAGTATGGTAGGATTTGGGCAGCTCCATGGTACAATGATGGACTTGGGAAGGCTCATCTTTATGAGTTCAAATCCAGCCTCAAATATTTATTAGCCATGTGACCCCCCACCCAAGGACTTAATCCTGTTTGCCTTAGTTTCTTTATCTGTAAAATAAGTTGGAACAGGGCATGGCAAAGCACTCTAATATCTTTATATCAAGAAAAGCCCAAATGAGGTCATGGAGACTTGGACATGATTGAGCAACAGCAACAACTTTGTAGAAATTAGTGCTGGGAGGATAGTAGAGATTACCTATTCCAACCCCTTTTATTTTTATTTTAAAAATAACTTTTGTTGGGACAATTAGGTGGTATAGTAGAGTCAGATGGACCTGAGTACAAATCCAGCCTCAGACCCTCACTAGCTGTGTGGCCCTGGACAAGTCACTTAACCCCAGTTGCCTCCCCCCAAAATTAAAAATGCTTTTTGTGGTTATACCAGTCATAACATCTCCCTACTCTATATCAACTCTTTGTGATAAATAAAATCAATTAAACAAAATCAGTTGATAAAGAGGCTGCTACTACTGCTGTTGCTACCTCTGTTATTACTGCTATTACTACTAGTTTTTTTCCCCCCTGAGGCAATCGAGGTTAAGTGACTTGCCCAGGGTCACACAGCTAGGAAATGTTAAGTGTCTGAGACCAGATTAGAACTCAGGTCCTTCTGACTTCAGGGCTGGTGCTCTATCCACTGCGCCACCTAGCTGCCCCTACTACCACTGCGCCACCTAGCTGCCCCTACTACCACTGTTTTTGCTGCCGCTGCTGCTGCTATTACTACTACTACTACTAGTACCACTATTGCTGCTGCTACTAGTACTACCACTGCTGCTGCTGTTTCTGCTACTACTACTTTTGCTGCTACTATTGCTTCTGTTGCTGCTACTACTATTACTGCTGCTGTTATTAATGCCTCTACTGCACACTCTGCTGTCCTACTAGACTCCTGTCTCTTTGCCAGGAGACAGAGATGTGTTTCCTCCCTGCAGCTGTGGGACTTTCCCAGGCTTTCCCATTACTCATTACTCATATTCTCTCTAGAAAGCTTTTAATTTGCACTGTTGTAAATATATATATTTATGTCTGTCCGGTTTTTGCCTCTCCTAATTCTGTACCAAATCAGTCCCATATTTCTCTGAATCCCTTCTGCTCCTCCTTCTTACTGCCTGATAATCCCATTGCATCCATATTGTCAGGTCATTTAGCATGTTGCTGTGTGCCAGGCAGTGTGTTCAGAGATGGACATAGAGAGACACAAGGGAGAGCCTGCCTAGGCCACGCTTGCCACCCGTAAGACACATCCCATTGGTTCAGCCATTCCTACTCAGTTTCCAATTCTTGGTCATCACAAAGCTTCTCATTTTACATAGGAGTAAAGTGAGGCTCAGAGTGGGGAGGAGGCACGCAAGTTTACCTGGATCTTTTGCTTAGGTTCTTCCTACTGGGATGTACTGTGTTCTGGCTCAACTGGATGATATTCCATTAGCTCCAGTAAATTGGATGAAAGGCAAAGAGCTGTGGAGTTTGGGGGCCTTGGCTGTCCTATCTCTCCATCTTCCCTCCCATGGCTCTTTCCATGTTTCCTCCTGTTGGGCTCCTGCCAGGGTGTCATTGTATAATGCCAGAGCCCGCTCTGTGCTGACCAGGATGGCCAAGGGGCCCCTGCCTGGGTTCAGCCCGGCCTGGTGCTTCTGGTTTCCTCTTGGCCTTCATGGTCTAGTTCATTTGTGACTCTGAGACTGGGGTGGGGGGGGGAGAGGCCTCAGACTTTGGTGACAAAGCTATTTCTGGGCTTTGCCATGTGCTTCACACCTCTGATCCACCCACTCCACCTGTGCAAAAGAGCAGCCCTGCTCCGTGGGGCTCCAGGGTCAGTTTTTGGTTCTGGGCCCTGTCTTCTCCCATCCCCTCCTTGCATCTCTCAAAGTTGAGGAGATGGCACAAGTGGGGGCTATAGCTTCTTAGTCTTCTCAGGTTTTGAGATTAAAGTGAGGAGAAAGAAGAGACAGGAGGATAGTCAGGGCTAAACCACTGTCCACTTTCTTAGTGCCTGAGAGCCCTCTTCCTCCTACCTGGCAACTCTTATCTGCCGTCTCTGTATGTGAAAGGATGAGCCTCAGGTATTAAACAGGTAGGGTCACCCCCAAATGGTAGGGGCTAAAACAGCCATAAAGACAGTGAGTTTAGGATTATAGAAAGACGAGTGAACTTAATTTAGTTCCTGGCACTAGTAGGTATTTAATAAATTTCTACTGACTGACTGGTTTGACAGTTCAGAAGACCCAGGGTGCTCATCCTGGTTTTGCTACCTATTAACTGTGAGACTGTGGCCAAGTCACCCCCTGAGCCTCAATTCCCAAACCTGAAAAAATGAGGATAGTAACATTTCTATTATTAACCTCATACTGTCATTGGGAGGAGGCGATGGGCTAGTATCCAATGGGCCATGTTGTAAAGTTATCATAATGGGAGTTGTAGTTGGGCTTGTTGGATGTGAGATTTCTGCCACGTTGAGGGATCTTGCTGGCACTTGATAAAGATTTTCAGAGAGACCTTGAGAGGGTCCTTGTATCTCTTTTTCTGACCTGTGAGGGCTTGCCTTATATGAGATCTCTATAAAAGTCTTAAGACCAACTTACATTTGGCACTGGTACAACATGGCCAGCCCATTGGAGTTGTGCCCTCTGTAGGAGAGTTTACATGGTTGACAGTTCACCTGGAGAATGGACCTCAGTGTCTGATACTTTTTCCTGCCGGTGATGTTCAGAATTTTCCTAAGGCAATTCAAATGGGAGCGATTCAGTTTCCTGATGTCCAGGTTTGGGAGGCAGACAACAATGAGGTCAGCACGATTGCTCTGTAAATCTTCAGTCTGGTAGGCAGCCCAATACACCTTCTGTCTCCCACATTTTCCTCTAGAGTCTCCTCAACTCTGAACTCTCTCTGGCAATGTGTGCATCAGCTTCATGATCTATGTGAACGCAGATTGCTGCAGGAAATATGACTCCCTTGCTGTAACCATTGGCTCTCTATATCGATGCTATGGTGCTGGCTGGTGGAGAGCTTCTCCTTTTTGGCTGTTAATTAACATGAGCATCAGAGAGTCGATCTATACACTGTTGTATCTTAGCCTCAGAGGCTGCATTGAATGCACAATGATCTGTGGATAAAAAGCCACCAATTCCCCTTCCTTGCCTTAGAGTGTTTCCACGTTAAATAATTTACCATCAGTGCTGACTTGGATGTCATTTTTATCCACACTGAAGGCGTACAATAACATCTCCCAAAACATCATGCTAAAAAGTTTGGGAGCAAGCACTCAGCCCTGCTTTCAGTCCAGTACCAGAGATAGAACCTGTCAGGCTGGGACCTTGTGAACTTCAAAAGGTTGGGTGAGCCACTAGGAACTACTTTAGAGTTCAGATTAGAGTTTGCAGATGGCCAGCCCAGCTCAGGGTTCTCTGAGGAATCCCATGATCCTGGCCAAGAACTGAATTGACCCCAAACCAAGATACTGTCTCCTGCAAGCCAGGAGCTTGCTGTGTCATATGCTGTGCTATATTGAGGCACTCAGAACTTGGTAAGTGAATGACTGATTTGTAAGCAGCTCCTTTAAGACCGAGCCCAATCTCTCCAGCTGGTATCAGGTAGGTGTCTCCCTGAGTGTTGGACTAAAACTTGTGTTCTTGCTACATCTTTGTGATTGATAAGAGCTAATTGATCTTACTTGGTTAATTGGAATGAAGACATTAATCTCTGGCAGCTAACACTGGGGAGGGAGGAGAAGGGTTTGACTAAATGGTGTCAGAGACCTATAGGTAGGAAAGATTAAAGACAAGCGAGTTGATAGAAGGGGCAAAATCTCAGAGGGATCAAAGGCTCCAGTGGAGGGTCTGATCTAAGCAAGAGAAGCTCCACCTCTGTGAGAAATGGGAGCAGAACAGGAGAGAATGAGGGACCAAGTGGGAAGATTTTAGGCATTGAATAGCAGAGATCTGTGTTCAGGATGGACAGCTGTGTGAAATCTGAGCGCCTTGGGAGGATGCTATAGAGAAGTTTTGGAATAAACATAGAGGGGAGTGTGATGGTTTATTAGGGAAGAATAAAAGGCCTGGAGAGTAGCAGGGAAGTCCCAGACAAGTTCAGACAAGGTAATCAGACTGAGGCTCAGTTGCTTGACTATATTCAAGAAGGAAGGAAGGAGGAAGTAACTTTGAATTGAAATTTAAGTGGTAGCTTTGTAATGGGAATAGATTGATACATAACTAGACTGGGAGGAGGATGGAAGCACCGAAGAAAGATTCAAGTTCAATTTCCCATATCTAGATCCAACCCTGCCATGGTTTTCTATTGAACTATTAAGGCCTGAACCCTGCATGGGTGGTGGACATGGAGCCAATTGGCCAGTCCTGAGAATTGGGGAAGCTGGAGAACTCAAGAGTTCTAGACTGGTAGACAGATGTCAGTATACTGGCAAGACAAAATGGTGGATTCACAGCAACCAGGGACCAACCTTCCCATTGGCTAAGACATCCAAAGAGGAAAACAGTATAGCAAAGGCAGAGTTCTGAGAAAAGCAAACAAATCCTCTGGTGTCCATTCCTTCTCATGCCGGCCCATTCACTTCTTGTCCCTGTACTGCCACCTCCTGGGAAGAGTGGAATTATGACTACTTTGGAGCCAGTTATTTTCAAATATGGATTTCATTCCATTCCACAACTTTCAGCATCGGCAGAAACCTGGGTTCTGCAAAGGAGCTCAGAGCACTTCCAAGAACCCTGTCCTAGAGAAGGGGAGCCGGGGGGAGGGATGTGTAATTCAGCCTCATTGGGCTCCTGTCACAGTCAAGGCAATTGGGGTAAAAAGGCAAGAGAATTTGTTTGCTCCCAGAAGCTCATCATTTAGAAAGAGCTAACATCTGGATCTATATTAATACAACACAGAGAGGGACCAATGAAGAATGAACAAATGGATGAAAAATCATTTATTAAACGCTTACTATATAGGAAGCTCTGTACTAAGTGATTGGGATATAAAGAGAAAACAATTCCTGCTCCTAATAGCTTACGTTCTAATTAAGAGTCAACTAAAACAGTTTCAGCTGGGAGCCAGATGGAAAATCCCATGGTCCTTAGGAAGTGAGGGAGGGTAGATGGTGATGTAGCTTCTTTACTGTAATTTTCCCTCATAATCAATGACATTAGTGGTGAGTACTTTCTTTTCTGTATCTTTAGTAACTGTGATTGAATTACCTGAGAAAACAGTGGCCAGACCCATCTTCAAGAGAGATGATGTCTGGGATGATTGCCTCAGGTTCTCAGCAGGAAGCAGGATCAGTGGACTGGAGGGACATTGCTACTCCCATCGCTCTTGACTTCAGGGTCTTGGGATATCTCCATCAGCATCTGGGGGGGTGTATGTCCCCTTCTATTTCTCCCTTGGGGTACCTGGTTTATTTGCCTCATAAATGGCAGCTGGTAAGCACTTGGCAGGGGTGGCTGGCCCCACCTCCATAGGCCCTGCTTATTTCTATTATAATTTTTTATTCTATTGTTTGGTATTGTTATTATATATAATTATGATGATGATTGGTATTATAATAATAAAAAAATAGGCAATTGCTTGAATGGGAGATTCCCTTGGATCTACCCACATTGGGCTGCCATGAATTATAATCAATAAATTAGGGAACAAAAATTGTTGGAGGAGAAAGTGTCTTTTATGTGGTAGGCACATTTTAAGGGTCTGGACAATGGATTGATGTCTGACCAACTGAAGATTTAAAAAAAAACCTCACTGTGGATACAACTAATTATTTAATTAGTTGTAATATGGTAGAAAGTAGAATTAGATTGGGATTCCACACCATCTAAAACAATGAATTATCCAAGGCAATCTCAATAGATTTTGGAGAGAAAATACCATCTGCATCCAGAAAAAGAATTATGGAGATTGAATGTAAATCAACACATGCTATGTTCACTTTTTTTGTTTGTTTGTTTTGTTTTCTTTCATGGTTTTTCTTTCTTGTTCTGATTTTAATCCCCCCAACATGACTCATAAAGCAATGTGTATTAAAATTAATTAGTTAATTAAAAAACCAATGAATTACAAATGAATCAGTCGTTCCAAAGTAAAGGGTGAAAGCAATAGGAAGCTTGGGCAATCAAACATGGCTGGGAAGGCAACACTGTGATTGCCCAGGTTGTCCCCATTGCTCAGGAGCCTTTACAGGAGTGGGGACTCCCCTGGCCTGAGTAATTGTTAAGCTATTTACACCCATTAAGCATGGCTGAGAGAAGCCTGGGACCATTTAGGTGGGACAGACTAGGTCAGACTAGTGAAACAGCTGAGTATATCACCAACATCCCAAACAAAGATGCCCTTCTTTAAACCTTTTAGGTTGGCCAGGATAACCGTGCCACCTTCTCGGCATAGCATTGCTTCCTAGGTCAGAAACCTTGTACTAAGGACTTGACCCTTTTAGCCAGTATTGCAACCTGTTGACCACTAACTTATTTGCTTGTTTTTCCTAACTGCTTTTCAATATGAATGGTTTCCTTTATAATTTTGTTTATTTATTTTATGCTCTTAAAAACTTTGTTCTGAGAAAGGACCCATAGGCTTTAATTTTTAATTCTTTTTTTTTCTTTTTCTTTCTTTTTTTTTTTTTTTGGTGAGGCAATTGGAGTCAAGTGACTTACCCAGGATTATACAACTAGTGAGTGTTAAGTGTCTGAGGTGAAATTTGAAGTCAGGTCCTCCTGATTTCAAGGTTGGTGTGTTCATCAGGCCATCTAGTTGCCCTCAGGGGCCCATAGGTTTTAAGCAGAGTGCCAAAGAGGTCCGTGACACAAAGTGAAGCCCCTCTGCTTTAAGCTCTAGAACTTCTCCTTTCAAACCTTTCAGGGTTAGTTGATGAGTGATTCCTCTTCACTACAGGAGACCAGTCCTCAGCCATATCTCATTTTATTTCCCAGGCATCTTCTTATCAGTCTAAGTACGGCAGCTGCATTGTTTCTTCATTACCCATAAATCATAATCAAATCACTACTGCCACTGGAGAAGGGCTGTCAATATATTCCCCAAAGGTTCCACTCACCATCCTGTAATTTTCCAAGCTGAAATTCACTTCTCTCCTATATTTTCTTTTTCTCTATTAGAATATAAACTAATTAAGGGAAGGAATTTTGATTAACCCAATGCTTAGCATGTAATAATAATAAGTAAATTTTCATTTATTCATTCACATATACATAAATATTTAAAAAATATATTGCAATATTGTTCCTCACAGAAATTATATAGTGTAGGGAGAAATTTTAGTTATTTAGCATATAGAGGAAATGATAAGACATAAAATAGCTGGATTTGGTTATATAAAATATAGTTTTCATAACAAAAACCAATGAATCCCAAGTCAAAAGAAAAGAGACAAATTGGAGTTTCTCCAAGCATTTCTGATAAAAGTCTGCTCTACCAAATCTATAAAAAAGCTGACACAAATTTGATAGAGGGAAAAAAATACTACAGATTACTTCTGTCAGGATAGTTAGGGAATCTGGAAAAAGGGGTCAGCTAGATGGCACTGTGGATAAAGCTCCAGCTCCGGAGTCAGGAGAACCCAAGTTTAAATCTGGCCCCAGCCACCTACTAGCTGTATGATTCTGGGCAAGTCATTTAACCCTGATTGCCTCATGGAAAAAAAAAAAAGAAAAAAAAAGAGGAAGGGTATCTAGGATCCTGTAAATTATATGCAGCAGTGAGAGGATCATGTACAGCAATCGATGGGATGAATTCTTTTGAGACCTCAGGAAAGTCTTGGGATATGTGTATTGTAGCCCCCAAGGTTATGCAGTCCGGGGTTCTCTTCCTTGAGTTTTCATTCATTCATTCAATCACTGTGGTGACTGAACATGAAGGTTTAGAATATTTTTTTTATCTGCCCAATCATAGTTCAGGGACATGACATATATCAGAATTGGAGTTAAAATGGTGGGAGAATTACTAGGGTATAGTGGGAAGAATCTTTGATTCCTTTCCCCTTTCTGGACCCCAGTATCCTCTTCTGTCAAATGAAGGGGTGGATCTAGGGGTACCTTATAATTCCAAGGCAAATGATTCTATGGCAACTCCATCCTACAGCTGCCAATGTCTGAATCATGGCAGCTGGGCTCACTCCCAACTCCTTATTCTTAAAGCTGGGTGTTCAGCCACAGACAGGAGACACTTCTAGTTCACTTAGTCATGAGCATGGGCCACGTGCCAGGCCCTTTGCTGACCCTTGGGACCCCACAGTCCACTAGCAGAGATCAGAGCAGGGACAACCATCATTAGGATATAAAGTAGACAAAGACTGCCAATGGAGAAGCCGCCATTGGATCGATCGAGCTCTGAGCCAGACTTGGAGCCGGGAAGATCAAGATTAAAATTCTCTCTTCAACAATGACTGGGCAAATCACCACCTCTCTGAGCCTCATTTTTCTCATTGATAAGGTGGGCCCAGGGGGCTTGGATCCTCCCCTTTTCAGTAAGGAGCTTTTAGAAACTAGGAGAAGAAAATGAGGGGAAATTTTCTCTCCCTTCAAGATCCACCGAATGGACACTTCCTCCCATCTAAGTAGTCACTCCTTTTTGATGTAGGCACCCTGTGCTACTGTCCCAGGGACCAAAGATCCAATAAGCTTCATTATTCCAGAACACAAATCCTTCGGTGTAGGGTAACATAAGATACATGACAGCCAAATCCCATAGTGAAAAATTGGTCCATCAACAAGAATTGATTAAGCTCTTCCCCCATGCCGGGAACTATGCTAAGTTTTGAGATGCAAAGAAAGGCAAAATTATGTCCTTGAGGCCCTCACATTCTAATGGAGAGACCTCATGCAAATAACTAGGTATATAGAAGATGCATACAGAATACATGGGAGGTGATCTCAGAGGGGGACACATCAGTGATGGCACTGGTAGCAGGGACAGAGAAAGAAACAGAGACAGAGATAGAAAGAGATAGAAGCAGAAAAAGAAAATGTGTGTGTGTGTGTGTAGGGGGAAAAACTCCCTGGAATTGGGGTGAAGGAGAGCTCAGTTCGAATTCTCTCAGATTTTTGCTGGTTGTGTGACCCCAGGCAAACCATGTAACATTTTTGGGCCTCAGGTTACTTAGCTGTAAAATAAGCTGGAGAAGGAAATGGCAATCCACTCTATTATCTTTGCCAAGAAAACCCCAATGAGGCCATGAAGAGTCAGACAGGACTGAAAAATGACTGAACAACAAAGCTTCTTGAAGTTCTGGATATGATCCTTGATTCCAAGTAGCTGGAGTGGGGGATGAACTGGTAAGGGTGTGGGGAGGACTAGTAATGTTCTCACCTCCTCTCTCAACTTTATAGCCCCATCCTCATATATACTCCATGGAAGGTCCTCCAATGCAATTCTTTCCACTCCCAGCCTTGAAGAGGATAATAATAATGTAGTAATGATCACAACATAGTATTTTCATTTTTGTTGTTGTTTGCTTTTTCCCCCTTTCTGATCTGATTTTTCTTGTGCAGCATGATAAATGTGGAAATATGTTTAGAAGAATTGTACATGTTTAACCTATATTGAATTACTTGCTGTCTAGGGGAAGGGATGGGAGGGAAAAATTGGGAACACAAGATTTTGCAAGGGTGAATGTTGAAAACTATCTTTGCATAGATTTTGAAAATAAAAGGCTATTATTTAAAAAAGAGCTTCCATTTTACTTGGGGCACAAGACACTGAGCATCCTTTGTAAGTCACTGATGATTTGAGGAGGGGAAGAGCTGAATAGTTTGGGGGAGGAAGGATGGAGAAGGAATGCGTCTAAGTGGGTCTCAATGGAAGAGAAGGATTCTGGGAGGTAGAGATGAGGAGGGAGCAGTCCAGGGTTAAATAATGATTCACTCAGATAAAAGCAAAGGAATCACTTTGTAGAAGGAACCCTGGGCTAGGACCAGAGCATCTGGTTTCTAGTTTAGTCTTTGTGATCTTGGACAGATCATCTTATTTCTTTCACTCTCATCAGTAAAATAATGTTTTCCAACATGTAAATTCTTTCTAAAATGTGCCGCAAAGTAAAGATCACACTTCGTGTGTGGCAGAACCAGGACGTTTTATATTAGGACTAACCAGCCTCCTTATTCCTGGAAACTTTGCCTCCCTCAGCTTTTCTGGCTGTCAGAATACAGTGCTGACTCATGTGGAGCTTACTATGGAGTCCATTAAAATCTAGCCTAGATTTTTGCCAAGGGTCAGAGTTGAGCTCACTTGCTGATTATTTACAGATTTGTTCCTTTCCCTTTTGGAAAACCAGGACATCTCTTGCCTTTCTCCAGTCCTGTGATCCCTCCCCTGTTCTCTGTGATCTCTCAGATACCACTGACGGGGGCTCGGCCAGCATGCCTGCCAGTTCTTGAATTCATCAAAGGCTGCCAGGTTTCTCTTACTACCTTCCTATTTATCTTGGATAGTCACTCCTCGCTAGTCATTTTGTTGTTTTGTATTTTCCAGTCCAAAGGTCACTTTCCTTTGCTGAGAAAACACAAAAATAACAAATCAAGAAGCTCCATCTTTTCTGTCAGCAGTTCTTGTCCCTTGCACCCCATGCAATGGTCTTATATCTTTTTCTTTTCCCCAATATAGCTTAAAAAATCCCCCAAACTTCCTTTGGCTTTCCTTACCAGCCAGTTTATATTGAGTTCTCAAAATCCTAACAAGTTCTCAGGACAGATTTTCATATTCATCCTTTGTTTTCCACCCCTGTTTCCATCTCCTATATGTATCTTAAAAAACCCTCCAAGTTCTTTGGAGAATTCTCTACACAACATCCATAGATCTTTTCAGACCCCTCCAAAAGTTCTCCTCCTCTAAAATATCTATGTGTACCTTCATAATTTCATTCTTCAAACAAACTTGGAAGTAAATATGGCATCATTTTGCCGAGCAAGTTTGGTCCTGGAGTGAGATTAGAAACGCACCTTCCTTGTTTCCTTGCAAGGGGGGGGATGCTGTGGGTGTAGAACACTGCATGCCCTGTCAGACCTGGCTGATGTGCTGGTTAGTTTTGCCAAACTGCCTTTTCCTAACTCTTTTATTATTATTATTTGTTACAAGGGATGATTCAGAGGGGAGTAGAGGGGAGAAAGAAATACTGGGAAATGAAGGTTAAAAAAAAAGAAATAAATGCTTAGAGTTTTAAAAGAAAAAAAATTCATTCTCAAGAGCTTCTCTTCATCTAGACTGACTTTCCTTGGAGAATTTCAGTCCATAGAGAGTGAGTGTTATAGTGGGAGGGGGGTGCTAATAGTCTGATGTTTATGTAAATTATTGAGATTTCAGAGATGTATTTTAGATTGAAATTGTGTTTATTTTCCAGGCTTCAATTCAGTCTAAAGCACTATCTGTTCTGGAGACAGTGATAAGTAGATTGGGTCATGGGGAGAACTTGAAACCACATTTTGAGAGGATTGGATGAAGAGATTGGAGAAATTTAGCTCCGGGGAAAGGGAAAAGGACTAGTCCTGATCATAAAGCTGAAGGGCCATCCCATGAAGAAACTGTTCTCCTTGATTCCAAAGAACAGATGTAGGGGTCACTGGTTGTGTCATTTTGTAGGCATGGGAGCTGTCCAACACCAGGATGACTTGCAATGGGTGGAAGTTTTCTGGAAATCTTTAAGCAGAGACTATCATTAGGGATAGTTCAATAAGGGGTGTGTGTGTGTGTGAGAGAGAGAGAGAGAGAGAGAGAGAGAGAGAGAGAGAGAGAGAGAG